>VYZT01020427.1:15414-42356 GCA_013400735.1 Pomatostomus ruficeps | reverse complement strand
CCCACTGAGAACAACGGGAACAAGCCCATGGAAAACAGGAAAAATCCCAGGGAGAACAACAGGAATGATCCCACTGAGAACNGAGAACAATGGGAACAGTCCCAGGGAGTACAACAGGAACAGTCCCATGGAGAACAGGAACAATCCTATGGAGAACAACGGGAACAGTCCCCAGGAGAACAACGGGGACAATTCCAGGGAGAACAATGGGAACAGTCCCATGGAGAACAGGAACAATCCTATGGAGAACAACGGGAACAGTCCCCAGGAGAACAACGGGGACAATTCCAGGGAGAACAATGGGAACAGTCCCATGGAGAACAATGGGAACAGTCCTTTGGTACTGGGATTGGCTCCTGCCCGTGGGACTGGGCTGGGGGCTCTGGGATGCTGTTCCCTGGGTGACGTCCTGGATGTCCATGGAGGGCCAGGACACCGGGAATGGCTTCACGTGGACAGAGGGCAGGGATGGGGGGATATTGGGAAGGAATTCCTGCCTGGGAGGGTGGGGATCCCTGGAAGTGTCCCAGGCCAGCCTGGAGCACCGTGGGACAGGAAGGAGATGGGCTTTAGGGTTCTTTCCAACTCCAAACATTCCAGGATTCCAGGGGCTCTGTGAGCAGAGCATCCATCGCTCCACTGAGCGTTTGATTTTAACCTTTCCCCCGTGATGCCTTTCGTTTCTCTCCCAATCCCTGTCCCTCCCTGGTCTCTCCCGATCCCCCTCTCTCCCGTTGGTGGCTCTGGCCCATCCGGAGCCGCCGTGGCCTCCTGCCAATCCCGGGATTTGTGTTGCTGTGGCCCCGTCCCAGCAGGGCCCGGAGCTCCCTGGGGATGATCCTCAGGCCCCACTCCTGTCCCGCAGTTTTGAAGGAAAAGCCTCCCGTGTTTATTGTGGGAAGGAATTGGAGCTGGGGCAGAGGAAAAGCTCCTGTTCCTCTGCTCTGTTTGTTCTGGAGAGGAGGAACTCACCCGGCCCGGGCCTGTCTCGGGAGGGAATTCCAGAGGGTGGGAGAGGAGAGGTTCCCAAAATCCCCCCGACCCAGGATTCCTCACAGCCCTTTAATGGGAATTTTACCGGAGCTGGAAAGGTGGAACTGCTCCGTGTCCCACGCTGGGCTGAGGGAGCTGGGAACAGGGAACAGCAATCCCGGCTTTTCCAAGGAAAAACCCAACTCCTGAAGGACAATTCAACTACCTGCAATTCCTGGAACACGGATCCCATCCAGGACTCTGCACGGCCTCAGACATCTCCTAAGCGTCCCCATTTCCTTCGTAAAGTTTCATCGGTGCCTCATTAAAAATTTAATCATTTGCCCATTAAAATTAGCACCAGCTGGGGCTGGGAGGCAGCCAGGGCTCTCCAGACTGCGATTTCCTTGGCTTCCTTCCCTCCAGAGGAGTCTTCTGCACAGGAAAAGTTATTTTGGGCAATTATTTGCTTGAAAGGGGGTGTTCTCCTCACAATCCCGCATTCATTATCCCTCTCCAGGAATTCCCGCAGCGCCTGGGGGAGATGGGGGGGGAGATGAGGTGGGAGGTGCAGTTCTCCCCCTTTGCTTTTCATTCAATTTGGGGTTTTCATTCATTAATCTGAGGGTTTTGGGGTCCGCCCCGCAGTGACATCAGCCACTGCTCTGGGAGCTCATAAAATTGGGGTAAAAGAAAAGGGTAATTGTTTGGTAACTGCCCATGGTTCATGTTTCCGGTCTGATTCCCAAAAAAAGGGCATTTTTGGGAGATCCCCTCACCTTCACAGCGGTGTAACTCCAAACCGTTCCTCTTTTCCCTCTCCAATCCTTCCGCTCCCGGCGCCATCCCCAGCCCAGCTTGATCAGCTTTGATTTTCAGGTGTGACTGCCCGGAGCACAAATCAGAGGCAGCGTTAAGCTGGAAATGAGGAATTCTTCGCTAATTGATTCCTTCCCAGACAGGAGCGTTTCCTGGGCCTTCTCCACGGATTTTTTTTTGCCAGGGGACCCGGTTACCTGGGGGTGCCGGCGCTGCCACCCCTCTCCAGACACCAAACCCAAACATTTCCCTGGGGGTTAATCCGGGGTGGGGAATTGGGGTCAGTTCCTAATTACCGACTAATTCCAGCCTGGAAATTCCCTGAGCACATCCCAGCCGGCCCCTGGCTGCCTGACCAACACCTGACTGCCTCAGACGCTCCGCGGGGAATTTTCGGGGTCCCAGGGGTTTTTTTCCAGCCACAGATCAAACATTTCCGTGCCACCACCTCTGCCCAGCAGAAGGACAAATCTCCTTGAAGGATTTCGCTTCCTGCTGGATCCCTGCTGTGCCAATATCCCCCTTCAAGGGTCACGGGAGCCCACATTCCTCAGGGCAAAACCCTGCAAGAATTGGGTTAAAATCCTCGGAGTTTAAGGGATGGGAGGATCCTAATTGGGAATGGGAAACCTGCTGGTTGTTCCTGCAGTGTCTGGGGTTTAAAGCTGAAATTGCCAGGAGATGTTTGGGAGTTAAAGTGAAGAAATGAATCACGAGAGTCAATCAGAGAGAATCCCAGAGTCCCAGACTGGTTTGGGATGGAAAGGAACATAAAAATCGTGGAATTGCACCCCCTGCCCTGGGCAGGGACCCCTTCCACTGTCCCAGGGAGCTCCAAGCCCTGTCCAACCTGACCTTGGATGCATCCAGTGCAGGATCTTTGTAACTAAAATGAAATTTCATTTTCTCATCCCAGAAATTCCCAGAACAGGTGGAACTGCAGCCCTGGAATTGTCTCTTTGCCTGACTTTTGATTTTCAGTTCCTTTTAGGGCCACCAGCACCTCCAGCAGTTCCATTTTCCCTCCTGTCACTGCTGCAGGATCCCCCCAGGTCCCACCCGGAGCGGCACCGAGGGCCGGGCAGGATTCCCGGGATTTCGGTGCCGGATCTAACGCCGGGATTGGTTTCCTCCCCAGATTACCGCACCGGGCCCTGCTTCAGCCAGGTCAACAACCAGATGTGCCAGGGCCAGCTGAGCGGCATTGTGTGCACCAAGACCATGTGCTGTGCCACCATCGGCCGCGCCTGGGGCCACCCCTGCGAGATGTGCCCGGCCCAGCCGCACCCCTGCCGCCGCGGCTTCATCCCCAACATCCGCACCGGCGCCTGCCAGGGTGAGGGGACGGGACTGGGAGAGGAGGGGAGGGAGGAAACGGGACGGGGAGGGAGCAGGGAGCCCCAAAACAGCCCCGGAGCAGAGAACGCTGAGAGCAGAGTCCTGAAATGGAGCCCCAAAACAGAACCCCGAAACAGAGCCCCAAAAAAGAGAACACAGAGACTGAAGTCCCAAAATAGACCCCCAAAACAGCCCCAAAGACGAGAATACTCAAGAGCAGAGCCCCAAAACAGAAACCGAAAACAGAGCCCGAAAACAGCCCGAAAACAGCCCGAAAACAGCCCCAAAGCAGAGAATGTTGAGAGCAGGGCCCCAGAACAGAGAATACCAAAAGCAAAGCCCCCCAAAAAAGCCCCAAAATAGAGGACACAGGTGCCATCTGAGGGGTAATTCCCTCTGAAACGGGATCCAGCTCCTTGGAGCACAGGAAAGTCCACGCTGGACACGGATCCGTGGATGGATCCATGGCTGGATCCAGGGCTAACCCATCCTCCTGTTCCTGTTCCCGCAGATGTGGACGAGTGCCAGGCCATCCCCGGCCTCTGCCAGGGTGGCAACTGCATCAACACCGTGGGCTCCTACGAGTGCAAGTGCCCAGCGGGGCACAAGCAGAGCGAGACCAGCCACAGGTGTGAAGGTAAGGGAGGCTCCAGGCCCGGATTTCCCGGGATGCTCCAATTCCTGATGTCCCAGCAGCGTTCAAACCTCAGGATTTTCCAAGGCGGAGATGGGGGAGAGCTCCCATTCCCTGATCCCCCCTCTCATTCCCCAATCCCCCCTCCCATTTCCTGATCCCAACTCCCATTCCCCGATCCCCCCTCCCATTCCCTGATCCCCTCTCCCATTCCCCAATCCCCCCTCGCATTCCCTGATCCCCCTCCCATTCCCTGATCCCCCTCCCAGCCAGCCCTGCCAGAGGGGTTTTTACTCGGCCTCCCAGGGAAATGAGGAATGGGCCTTGCCAGGTCTCCCGATGTTCCCCTGAAGAAGGAAAGGCTCTGGTTTGCTCACAGAGGTGTTTTTTAGGGATGTTTTAATGGGAACACAATGGAGGGCACAGAAGGGATTTTGGCCAGGCTTGGCTCAGGGCTGCTCCAAAGCTCTGCAGGCTCCAGCAGGAAAACGAATCCTTTCCCTCTCGGGGCAGGAAAATGAATCCTTTCCCTCTCGGGGCAGGAAAACGAATCCTTTCCCTCTCTGGGCAGGAAAACAAATCCTTCCCCTCTCAGGGTAACGTGTGCCCCACGTCCAGGCTGGATTTGTACCTGAACCTCCTCCAGGCTCGGGGCTGCTCCGTTCCAGGCTCATTCCCGCAGCTCATCCCTGTGGATGTGACACTTCCAGGGGTGGCTCCGTTATCCCTTTGTCCTTTGTACTCTGAGCAGCTCCAGGGATCCGGAGTTCCTGAGCTGTGCTCTGGATAATGAGAACTCTGGCGCTGCTCCCTTTCTGAGGGATCTGAGCAGCCTGGGAAGCAGGGAAGTGCTGGATTTGGGGAGAGGAGGGGTCAGGCTGCTCCCTAAAAATCCCCGGAGACGAGGTCAGCTCAGGAAGCACCGAGAATTTGGTTTCTGTTGTACAAAAAGATGAACGGAGAGGGCAGAAATGGCCAGGTTAGGGATGAATTAACCAATCCCATGCCTGGATTATGGTGGAAAAAAGAAAGGAAAAAGGCAGGATCTGTTGAGGTTTTGGGGAATGAGAGCCTGGGGAGAAGGGCAGGGTTGGATCCAGCTGAGTTCCTAACGCGGAGGGAGGAAAATTGTTGAGGACACAAGAAAATTCCTGGTGCAGAGCGGAGAGAGGGAACATCAAAGCTGAACTCAGACACATCCTCCTGCTCCAGAGACCTGGATCCATAAATCACAGGGAAAGGGGGGGCGGGGGGCTGTGGCATTTTTAAATTATCCTGGAAGCAACCGGGAAAATGACACCGAAGGGAGCAATTCCGTGGCGTGGAGTTAAGAGGGAATCACTGGCTGGACAAAGCTTTTCCTGCCATAATTCCAGGGTTTCCCTGCCAAGAATTTCACTTTTTAACAGCCCTTCCTGTGCTGCGGGACAAAGGCCAAGCTCCGCTATCAGTGAGGTAATGCCAGTGCCTCATCCGGGATGCTTCCCAAAGGAACGTGTCCTGCATCCCAAACCCAGCCAGGCTGATAAGAGACAACAAAAATCCACGCAGAAACAGCAGGAAAGGGAGCGGAAAGCTCCAGGCAACAACCTCAGCTCAAATCCATCCAGGATTTGACCATTTTTGGTCTCTCCAGGACAATCTGCCAGGGGGAACAAATCCTGGGATTCCAAATGTCACCTCTTTTTCTCGCCCCTTTGGGTGTGAGGTGCTCCTCATGTCCCCACAGGCCAGGCTTTTGTCACCAGGACACCAAATCCCGAATTTCCTGGTGGAGCCGAGGCTCTGTTGCCTCTCGCTGAGGTTCCTGCACCAGAGGGAGCTTCCCAGAGTTTTCCACGGAACCCCAGAGCCGCTTTCTTTCCATTTCCCCACAAACCCCTGCAGAAGAGCTCAGGGTTTGGCTCCATCCAGAGCTCATTTCCCTGGATTTGGGGTGGTTTGGAGGCTCCGTTCCCCACTCTGGGGTTCCTCTGTCCTTCCTGGGAGGGGAGGGCAGCGAGCCCCTGGTGGATCCAGAGGGATCCCAAGCACAGCCCCTGGGGGGTTTCTCCATCAAATCCTGGGATTTTAGCACCTGGAAAGGTTGGGATTTCCTGTGGGCACCGTGTGGGATGAGCTTTGCAGCTCCTGCTCTTCCAGAGGCTCCGCAGCCTCAGGCTTTTCCAGCGTTTTCAGCCTTGAGGATGAGGCCGATTCCAATTCCAGCCCGGCGAGCGGAGCCCGGCTCCAAAATCAACGTTTGCCTTGAATCCTGCCATTGTCTGAGCGGGGAGTGCAGATCCTGCTCTAATTCTGAGCAGGAGGCTGGAAAAGCCGGGCAGGAGCCAGGCTGGGGCTGGCAGAGTTCCCTGCCGGCGCTGGGTGTTAATGAGAGGGGAGCGAACCCGGCCCAGCGGGTCCCAAGCACCGCGGGACACCCGCAGCGGGAAAACCGAGAGGGAAAATGCGGTGGGGAAGAGCTGAAAGGACAACAAAGCCCCGGGCTCGGGTTCCCGGAGCTCAGGATGTGGAGTCCTGCAGGAACCTTCCTGCTCCTCAGCGCTGGGATGTCCAAGGGGGATGAAAGAGCCGCAGTTTGATTGAAGCGCTCGGATTCCCTGATTTCCGTGGGGTTGGGATGCGCTGCTGCCACCAGGGCTGAGGGAGGGATCTGTCAGGGGCACAGCTGCCCCCAGACCCCGGATCCAACACCCTCCCCAGGGCCTCACGGAGTTTTGAGGCTTTTTTTTCCCCAATAACACAACTTTGCCTTCCTGGAGCTCTTTTCCTTCCCGAGCTCGGTGGATTGCAGCCCAGGGCAGGGCTGGGATTGGGTGACAGGGCGGGCAGGCTGATAAAATCTCCTTTTGGCTGCAGGGGCCGGGACGGGGGAAGGGTTTCTGTGCTTCTGTTCCTGCCCGGGACTTTCTGTCCCAGGGACTCAGGAGGGCTCAGGGGACACCTCCGGTGGCGGCCGGGGACAGAATTTGGGAATCCTACAAAGCCACGCAGGAATTTATTCCTCTAGACTGGGATAAAATCAGAGAATGGAACCGCGGAATATCCAGGGCCGGGATCCTCACAGGGATCAGCAAATCCGACCCACGAGCCACCACCCCACGGCTCTGGGTGCCACATCCAGGCTTCCCTGGGACCCCTCCGGGGACGGGGACCCCAAACCCCCCCGGGCAGCCCCAAACCCCCCCGGGCAGCCCCAAACTCCCCCCGGGCAGTCCCAAACTCCCCCCGGGCAGCCCCAAACCCCCCCGGGCAGCCCCAAACCCCCCCGGGCAGCCCCAGTCCCTGGCGTTTGGGTGGGGAAGGAGGAGTTTTGCATCCTCCCCGTGGGATCTCCTGCTTTGCAGACGTGGACGAGTGCGGGGCCATCTCCGGGGTGTGCGACGGCGGCGACTGCACCAACACCGTGGGCAGCTACGTGTGCTCGTGTCCCCGCGGCTTCGTCAGCAGCCCCGACGGCTCCCGCTGCCTCGGTGAGCGGGGAAAAACGGGAATGTGGGGCTGGAGAGCCGGGCTGGGGCGGTGTGGGAGTGCAGGGCAAAACTGGGAATCCTGGGGAAAACTGGGAGTCCTCCAGGGGCAAAGAGGGACGCGGGGATGGGGAACAGCCCCGGCTGGGATGGGAACAGCCCCGGCTGCACATCCCTGCCCTGCAGAGGGGAAAGGTTTGCTCCAAGGGCTGGATAACCCTGGAAAATAATCCGGGAACTTTATCACCTCCTCCTGCCGCTTCCTGCTCAGCCCTCGGCTCATAAACCCCAGCTGCTCCAGGGGTCTTCATCCCCCCGAGCTCAGCTTTGGGAAAGAGTTCTGTGCCCTGAGCTGCTCCTCTGGATCCTTCCGGATCCCGGGAAGAGGAGGAGATGCACAGACAGAACTGTCAGGTGCAGCTTTCTGTGGAAATTAGCACAGAAAAAAAAAAAAAAAAAAATTAAAAAATCAGCTCCAAATTCTTTTCTAGCCACGGATCCTGGAGTAGGATTAAATGTTTCAGTTCCAGGAGGAAAAAATGTTGTGAAGTGTGAGTAAAAAAGTAAAGCCCAAGTCCTCTTGCTTGGGAAACTGATAGATTTTAATGGGAACGGAATTTTTTCCTGCTGTTTCCCAGCCCCTGCCACGAGCCCGGAGGGGTGTGACAGCTCCGGGATGAGTCATGTGGACATTCCCCACTTTCCTTGAAACCAAGAGCTTCGAGAAACGAAAATAAATAAAATTAGAAAGCCCAGATTTAAAAATAGTCCCGAGCTGCTTTAGCTGCAGTGGACTCGGACTCCACCTGACCTGGCTGCGGCTGCTCCAGCCCTTCCCTGAGCTCCCTTTTTGGGACAGGCGGCGTTTGGTTTGGCCAAATCCGCAGGTCCTGCCGGGGTGGGGCTGCCCTGGGACCCCAGCTCTGCTCGAGGGGCGCTCAGGGCTCGTTTGGAGGGCTCAGGTGGGTTCAGACCCAGGTTTATCCCCATGAGGGACAGGCTAATGAGGGCTGTGCCTGCCTGGGGAGCTCTTTTTGCCCTCTTTGGTCTAAGCAAGGGGAGAAAGGAACCGTGAGGGTTCTGGAATCGTGGAATGGGCTGGGAGGGATCTCAGGGCTCATCCAGGGGTGTCCAGGGACAGCTTCCAGCAGCAGCTGTGTCCAGAGGTGCCTTGAGCCTTGTTCTGGATCTTTCCCTGGGCAAATCCACCCAGGCGGGGATGGAGTTGGGTTCTCCGGAAGGTGGGAGACCCTCGGCTGCTTTTCTGAGCCAAAAGCCCTCGGGTGGGGCTCAGTCCCCACCTCTGAGCTCCCTCTAATCCCATCTGGAATTTCCCCTCCCCTCTCCCGCAGCATTTTCTGCTTTGCTGGGGCTTTGTGCAAACCTGGGACCCGAACACCCCCCGGCTGCTGCGCCCCTTCCTCAGGATTAGGAGTTAATCCAGTCCTGCATTCACTCCCTGCTTTCAAATTTCCCTTCCCCGGGTCTGGCTGCTGTTTTTGGTGGATAAAGTTTCCTGAAAGGAGCAATTCCCCCCGAATCCAGCTCTGAGCAGGGTGGGGGTCGTGCCTGAGGAGGGACCCGCTGGTTTGAACTGGGGTCACTGTCCCCTGCGGGTCCCCGGGCTGGGCTGGGAGCAGAGGTGCACCCACAGCCCACAGATCAAACAGCCCCGGGCAATTAATTCCAATTACAGTCCCGGGAAGTGGCAGCCAGATCCCAGGAGACTTTCCCCCTCATTAATTGACTTGAGAAAAAGCAAGGTGGGAGCTGAAGGAGGGGAAGATTCCAGGTTTTCCTGCAGGGATTGGTGCCAGGTGGAGCCTGCTGGGTGTGGGAGACTCTCAGCCAGGAACCACAACCCCCGGCAGGACCGGGCTCCGTGTGAGGGGCTCTGCCCCATCCTGGGCTCCTGCTGCTCCCAGTTCAGTCCACCTGAGCCAGGACACGCTGGGAACGGGAGCTGGAACTGGGAACGGCTCCGTTTGTCCAGCGGGAGGAGCTGGGGCCGCTGGGACCTGGCAGGGGATGGTTCCTCGCGGGAAGCCTGGGATGTGGGACAGTTTGGGACCTGAGGAGTGCAGGCACGGGATGAGGGGGGAATCTCCCCGTTCTGTGCCCGGGGAATTCAGATGTGGTGGCGCGTTGTGACTGTGTCCCCTGTCCCCACACAGACCAGCGCCTGGGGACGTGTTTCTCGGCGCTGCTGGGTGGCCGCTGTGCCGGGGACGTGCCGGGCCAGGCCAGCCGCATGCAGTGCTGCTGTGACTCGGGGCGCTGCTGGGCCATCGGCCAGACCCCCGAGATGTGTCCCGTGCGGGGCTCGGGTGAGTGACCCCCGGGGCTGGGCTGGGCTGGATCCTGAACCTCTGGGTGCTGGAAAACAAGGGTGGAAAAGCTCTCCAAGACCACCAAACCCTGTCCCCAGTGCCACCGAACCCTGTCCCCAGTGCCACATCCTCACGGCTTTTAAACCCCTCCAGGGATGGGGACTCCTTTGCCAAAGCTGCCATTTCCAAGAGGAAATTTTCCAGCCTAACAGCCTGAGGCTGTTCCCTCGTGTCCCATCCCTTGTTCCCGTGTCCCATCCCTTGTTCCCCAGGGAATGCCCAATCCCATCCCTGGGGTGCTGCTCCTCCTGTCTGGGCCCCCCGGACAAGCCCTATTTCCTTGCAGACGAGTACCGCCGGCTCTGCATCGAGGGGCTCCCCGTCATGCCCGGCTTCCCCGGGAACTTCCCAGGAATTCCCGGATTCGGGCCCAACGGAGTCGGGCCAGGGCTCAACGGGCCCGGAGGCATCGGCCCCAACGGGGCGAACGGACAGGGCGGGATCCCGGGGCTGCCGGGAATGGGCCCGGGCAGCTCCAGCATCGGTAATTAACGGGATTGTCCTGGGTAATTAACGGGATTGTCCTGTGGGCTCCGGGAGCAGGGGGTGTTCCTGAGGGCTGGGACAGGTGGGACAGAGCGGGGTGTGCTCAGGGAGCCACAGGGATGTCCTGGCTCCGGAATGTTCTGGCTCCAGAATGTTCTGGCTCCAGGGAGTGCCGGGATGTGGCACCAGCGCTGGGCAGGGAGCTGAGCCCACAAACAGATCCTGTGAGGTTGGATCCAGCCGGGAATATCTCCCTGATTCCCAAAGAGGAACGGAGCTTTCCCATCACCGCCTCACTCTCGGCCTGCCCACCTTGGTCCCCTCTGACGTCCCCTCAGAGAGCTCCTGGGACACCCAGGGCTCCCCAACCCTGCCTGTGCTCCCCAGGAACGGCCACGCTGAACCAGACCATCGACATCTGCAAGCATTTCACCAACCTGTGCCTGAACGGGCGCTGCATCCCCACCCCGTCCAGCTACCGCTGCGAGTGCAACATGGGCTACAAGCAGGACGTCCGCGGGGAGTGCATCGGTGAGCGGGGCTGCTCCCAGAGCTCCCGTGGCTCCTCCAGGCTGCTTTTGCTGCTCCTGGGCTCTGCTGTGCCTCGGGGTCCCTCTCAGGTTGGGTTTTCCCCCTTGCAGACGTGGACGAGTGCTCGAGCAGCCCCTGCGTGCACGGCGACTGCGTCAACACCCCGGGCTCCTACCACTGCAAGTGCCACGAGGGCTTCCAGAGCACGCCCACCAAGCAGGCCTGCATCGGTAAGGGCTGTGCTGGGTACTGGGGGGCTGCGGGGGTGGCAGAGGGGTCAGCAGAGTCCCTGGCATCACAGAAGGGCTGTAGGGGACAAACGCAGTGAGGAGTCCCCAGCACTGCAGCCGTGGGACGGGATCTGCCCGGGAGAAGTTTCCTCTGCCTTGGCCTTCCTTAAAACTTTCTGGTGGCAATGGAGGAACCCGCAGAGTCCTGGCCAAGAGCAGAACTCTGTTGGAATCACTTTATTTGAAAAAAAGGGGGGATTCTCAGCCATATTTGTATGGATACAGGATTTCTGGCAAAAGAGATATTGAGCTGGGACTGCTCCCGTTCCCCCTGCTCCCACCTTTCGGTGATTTCCCCCCTGCTCCCACCTTTCGGTGATTTCCCCCCTGCTCCCACCTTTCGGTGATTTCCCCGCAGACATCGACGAGTGCATCATGAACGGGGTGATGTGCAGGAACGGGCGCTGCGTCAACACCGACGGCAGCTTCCAGTGCATCTGCAACGCCGGCTTCGAGATCACCCCCGACGGCAAGAACTGCGTGGGTGAGGGTCCCGGTGGCCCCCGGGAGCTCAGGGCCGAGCTGGGATCATGTTCTCCCTGGGGATTTCATCTGGGATGGCTGGAACATCCCCCATGAGGGTGTTATGGGATTGTGGTGGGGGATCAGCAGGGGCTCCAGGAGCACTGGGGACACAGCGGGACAGCTCTGACCAGGAAAGGTGACCCTGGGCTCGGAGCTGAAGCTCTTGGGGGTCCCTTCCACCCCAAACCCTCTCCCCTTCCTTCCCCTCTGAGACCCAGCACCTTAATTTGGCCATGAGATGGAGCACAGGGGGTTTTTGGGCACGGGAGGGTCTCGCTGCAGCTCTGGGGTCCTGTCTGTCCCCCAGACCATGACGAGTGTGCCACCACCAACATGTGCCTCAACGGGATGTGCATCAACGAGGACGGGAGCTTCAAGTGCATCTGCAAACCCGGCTTTGTGCTGGCCCCCAACGGGCGCTACTGTGTCGGTGAGAGAATCCCAAACAAACCCCAAATGAACCCCGAACGAATCCCAGACCAGGCCCTTCCCCTTCCCAGCCCCTGGCCCACATTCCTGGGCACCTGTGAGTGCCTCGGGGCAGGGGCATCGGAGAAATCCAAGGGCGTGGCCAGGCAGCTCCTGCTCTGCCACCAGAAATTGTCCCTTCATGGCAGAATGGGAAAAAAGGAAAATGTTTGTGTGTCCTAAGTCCCTCTCTGTGTGTCCTGACCCTTGTCCTGTGTCCTGATCCCATCCGTGTGTCCTGAGCCCCTGTCTGTGTGTCCTGACTCTTGTCCCGTGTCCTGATCCCATCCGTGTGTCCTGAGCCCCTGTCTGTGTGTCCTAACCCTCTGTTCATGTGTCCCAGTCCCCTCCTCGTGTCCCAGTCCCCTCCTCGTGCCCCAGTCCCCTCTCCACACACCCCAGCCCTCTCTCCGCGTGTCCCTCACCCCGAGGTCGCCTCACCCCCGTCCCTGTCCGTCCCCAGACATCGACGAGTGCGAGACGCCCGGGATCTGCATGAACGGCTGGTGCATCAACACGGAGGGCTCGTTCCGCTGCGAGTGCCTGGGGGGCCTGGCCATCGGCGTGGACGGCCGGGTCTGCGTGGACACCCACATGCGCAGCACCTGCTACGGGGGCATCAAGAAGGGCACCTGCGCCCGCCCCTTCCCCGGCGCCGTCACCAAATCCGAGTGCTGCTGCGCCAACCCCGACCACGGCTTCGGGGAGCCCTGCCAGCCCTGCCCCGCCAAGAACTCCGGTGAGTCCGTCCCTGGGTGCGCTGGGAGCAGGGGAGGTGCTCAGGGGTGTCCTGGGGTGGCTTGGGAAGCTTGGAGAGCAGTGAGAATGGGGAAAGGGGTGCCAGGCATCCAAGAAATGAAGAGTGGATCCCCAAATGTGGTGCTGGGATGTTGGAACTGGGGGTATCAGCTGTAAAATGCACAAAGTCCCAGCACCAGGGCTGGGAGAGCTCCAGGAGAGTTTGGGATTGTTGGGGTGTCTGGGCAGGGCCAGGGGTTGGGCTGGATGGTCCTTGGGGTCCCTTCCCACCCAGGATATCCTGTGATCGTGTTGTGTGAGCATAAACAGGCCTGGAACTGCCATTCCAACAAAAAACCAACCCCAAACCCAGCCCTGACACAGGGAATGTCCCTTTGGGGGTGCCCAGCCCCGCTGATGGCTCTGCTGTGCTCTGTCCCCAGCGGAATTCCAGGCGCTCTGCAGCAGCGGCATCGGGATCACGGCTGACGGCAGAGGTGGGTGCAGCATTCCACGGGGAGCTGCGGGATTCCTCGGGGAGCTGCGGGATTCCACGGGCACACAGCAGCCTCAGCCCTTCCCTCCAGCTGCTTCTCCCGGCGCGGGGATGCCTGGAGAGGCCGGGTTTGCTCCCTGCTGGGATGGAGATGAAGAGCAGGGGTGTTGCACCCTCCTGGTCCTTCCCCTTCTCTGCTCTCCGGCTCCTCCTGGGGGTGTCCCTGGGAGAGGGAGGTGACAAAGTGTGACTGGAATAACAGGAGGTCCCAGTGCCAGCGCTGGGCAGTGCCTGGATCCGCAGGGAGAGCCCGGAGCAGCCAGGCAGGCCCGCCCTTGCCAAGCCTTCCAGTCGGGAGAGCCAGAGGCGAAGCCCCGGT
Organism: Pomatostomus ruficeps; assembly: GCA_013400735.1. Classification (NCBI taxonomy): domain Eukaryota; kingdom Metazoa; phylum Chordata; class Aves; order Passeriformes; family Timaliidae; genus Pomatostomus; species Pomatostomus ruficeps. The sequence continues at coordinate 28,820 of VYZT01020427.1, read as the reverse complement.
GGCTCCTTGGGCTCCCGTCCAGGGCTCCGTGTCCTGGCCCGAGGCAGTCCCGGGGGAACCACGAGACTCTTTCCAGCAAGGCCACACTCTGGTCATTCCACCCCTGTCCTGGAGCCAGGACTGCACTCAGAGCTCTCCAGGCTGCGTTTCCTGGCTGGAACGGAGCTCCCAGCGCGTGGGGACAAAGGCCAGCAGTGCCTGGGCAGCCCCGGCGTCTGGCACTGCGGGGACGCTGCGCTGCCAGCACGGGCTGCCCTGGCTGGGCGAGGCTGGGGCTTGCCAGGGTGAAATCTCTGCCCTGGCACCGGGGATTTGCTCCAGAGGAGCCGGGGAAGGGGTGGTGCTGCAGGGAAGGGACACGGCCCACCTGGCTGCCTCCCTTCTGGGTCACAGCGCTGAATCCAGGGATAAGTGAATGGCCTGGCCTGAGTGCTGGGATAGAGAACACTCGGGAATGAAACACAAGGACCTGAGAGCCCTCGAGATAAAACTGGGCTTGTCCCAGCCCCTTAGCCAGCTCTGTCCTGAGCTCAGAGCCTGGGCTGGGCAGCAGGCAGGACAGGGAGGAGCTGGGGCTGCCCTGTCCTTGGAACTGTTCAGGGCCAGGCTGGACAGGGCTTGGAGCAGCCTGGGGCAGTGGAAATGGAACAAGGTTGGCTTTAAGGTCCCTCCCAACCCAAACCACTCGGGGATTCCATGATTCCTGCAGTGGAGAGCCAGGAGGGGGAAGGTTTCTGTCTGCATTAGCTGGGATCCATCTCCCGTGACTTTTCCCTGTCAGACATCAACGAGTGCGCCCTGAACCCCGACATCTGCCCCAACGGGATGTGCGAGAACCTGCGCGGGAGCTACCGCTGCATCTGCAACCTGGGCTACGAGTCCGACCCCACGGGCAAGAACTGCGTGGGTGAGTCAGGGCCGGGCACAGGGGGCTCAGGGGTGCCAGGGGATGCCAGGCTCCTCCAGGCGCTGCTGCAGCACCTGCTGCCCTCAAACCCCGTCCAGATCCTCGTGGGAGAGCACGAGGGTGTTCAGCACCTCTGGGAGAGCAGGGGGGACTCTGCATGTCCCTTGTGAGGGAAGAGGAGGGGTTTGAGCTCTGATTTCTGCTCTCTGGGACAGGGACAGGACCCCAGGCACGGCTGGGGCTGTGTCTGAGGGGTTTGGGATGGATCTCAGGGAAACGCTGGGGCTGTGTCAGGGGTTTGGGATGGATCTCAGGGAAAGGCTGGAGCTGTGTCAGGGGTTTGGGATGGATCTCAGGGAACAGCCGGGGCTGTGTCAGGGTTTGGGATGGAGATCAGGGAAAGGCTGGGGCTGTGTCAGGGGTTTGGGATGGAGATCAGGGAAAGGTTCTTCCCCCAGGGAATGCTGGGCACTGCCCAGGGAATGGGAACATTCCCAACCCTGCCCGAGCTCCAGGACAACGCTCTGGGCTGGGGAGGGACTGTTGGGGTATCTGTGCCGGGGCTGGGGTGGATCCGTGATCCTGTGGGGGGGACTTTAACTCTTCCCAGCCCAAAGCAGCTCACGGGTGCCCGTCTGTCCCCAGATGTGGACGAGTGCAGCGTCAATCGGCTGCTGTGCGACAACGGCCTGTGCAGGAACACCCCCGGCAGCTACACCTGCACCTGCCCCAAGGGCTTCGTGTTCCGCACCGAGACCGACACCTGCGAAGGTAACGGGGCCCGAGCCCGGCCCGGCTCCTGCCTGAGTTCCTTCCCCAGCTCCTTCCCGAGCTCCTTCCCCAGCTCCTGCCCGAGTTCCTTCCCCAGCCCCTGTCCCAGCTCCTGTCCCGGCTCCTGCCCCAGCTCCGGCCCCAGCTCCTCTCTGAGCTCCTTCCCCAGCTCCTGCCCGAGTTCCTTCCCCAGCCCCTGTCCCAGCTCCTGTCCCGGCTCCTGCCCCAGCTCCGGCCCCAGCTCCTCTCTGAGCTCCTTCCCCAGCTCCTGCCCGAGTTCCTTCCCCAGCCCCTGTCCCAGCTCCTGTCCCGGCTCCTGCCCCAGCTCCGGCCCCAGCTCCTCTCTGAGCTCCTTCCCCAGCTCCTGCCCGAGTTCCTTCCCCAGCCCCTGTCCCAGCTCCTGTCCCGGCTCCTGCCCCAGCTCCGGCCCCAGCTCCTCTCTGAGCTCCTTCCCCAGCTCCTGCCCGAGTTCCTTCCCCAGCCCCTGTCCCAGCTCCTGTCCCGGCTCCTGCCCCAGCTCCGGCCCCAGCTCCTCTCTGAGCTCCTTCCCCAGCTCCTGCCCGAGTTCCTTCCCCAGCCCCTGTCCCAGCTCCTGTCCCGGCTCCTGCCCCAGCTCCGGCCCCAGCTCCTCTCTGAGCTCCTTCCCCAGCTCCTGCCCGTATCCATTCGGCTGCACAGCCCTGCTGCCCTCCCTCGGGGCTGCGGCACCTCCAGCTTTGGGGCCAGGGTGGTTTGACCTCATTTTTAGGGGTTTTTTTCGTGGTTTTTGGTGATATTTCACACTCGGTTCAAAGCAGCGGACACCCAACCCTAAAACATCTGACCTTGGAAACCAGAGCAGTTTCCTCCCACTAAATTTGAGCTTGAGGCCTGACCAAAATTGCAAGGTTTAAGGAATTGGATTGAAAGGTTGTGATTTGGAGGGGGAGAAATGGTTTCCTGTGCACAAAGGCCTCAAATATTTGAGAACTGGCACTTTGCACACAAGTGTTTGGTGGAAAAAGCCAATTTTCTGTGAAGAAGGGGAAAAGTGGCCAATGCTGGGCAGCCTCAGATCTGGATCAGACCTGGATTCGGTGCTGGGGCTGCTCCATCTCGGCCAGGAACAGCCCCAGCCACCCTGAATCCAAATAATTCTTTAAAAATCTTGTATTTTTAATATTGTGATTATATCTCTCTATATTACATGTTTATATTTATATTTTATATGCTAATATGGAATTTATATATAATTTGTTGCTTATTATTTATATATTATATAGCATATATTATATTATATAGTATTTATTGCATTCTATAGTCATTATATATACCATATTATAATATAAAATATAGAATATATATGATGCACTATATATTATATATTATTATTATATAGTATTCATTATGTTATATATTACACTATTATAGTATAACACAATATATTTCTATATTTTATATTTTAATATATTATATATTATATATTTTAACAGATTTTACATTTTATTATTCTATTTAAAACAATGCAAAAAACAATTTAAACCCACCATTCTTCACGCTCAGTGCTGTCACCTGCTCCAGTGTGTGTCCCCAAGGCCGTGCCCCTGTCACTGCCCCAGTGACCGTCCCTCTGTCCCTTTTTGTCCCCTTGTCCCGCAGACATCAACGAGTGCACGTCCAACCCGTGTGTGAACGGGCTGTGCCGGAACAACGCCGGCTCCTTCGCCTGCGAGTGCTCCCCGGGCAGCAAACTGGACCCCAGCGGCACCATCTGCGTGGGTGAGCGCGGCCACCCCTGCCAGGGCCACCCGCGAGGTCACCCGGCCTGGCACGGGGACGGGAATTCTACAGGGCGGGGATGGATGGGATACTGGGGAGGGTTCCGCCCGGGGAGGGTGGGGAGGGCCTGGAATGGAATTCCCAGAGCAGCTGTGGCTGCCCCTGGGTCCCTGAAGTGTCCCAGGCCAGGCTGGACGGGGCTGGAGCACCCTGGGGTCAGGGAAGGTGTCCCTGCCATGCAGGGGTGGCACCGGGTGGGCTCTGAGGCTCTGGGGACAGCCCGGTTTGTGTCCCTGCTGGGACAGCCCTGTGCCCGCATCCTGAAGGAGCAGGGACTCCGAGGGGCAGGGACAGCTCCTCCCAGCTCCTCTCGGGGCTGCCGTGCCCTGGGTTTGGGGCTCAGAGTGTCCCCTCAAGGAGCAGGGACAGCTCCTCCCAGGGCTGCCGTGTCCTGGGTTTGGGGCTCAGAGTGTCCCCTCAAGGAGCAGGGACAGCTCCTCCCAGGGCTGCCATGCCCCGGCCGTGGGGCACAGAGTGTCCCCTCAGCCCCGTGTCCCTCCCTGCAGACAGCATGAAGGGCACCTGCTGGCTCAACATCCAGGACGGGCGCTGCGAGGTCAACATCAACGGGGCCACGCTGAAATCCGAGTGCTGCGCCACGCTGGGGGCGGCCTGGGGCAGCCCCTGCGAGCGCTGCGAGATCGGTGAGGCTCTGCCGGGCTCTGCCGGGCTCGGGCACTCCCGAGGGAACGCGGGAGTTGTGCCGAGGGTGGGATGGGGTTCAGGAACGGGATTTTCCCAGAGGGTGGTGAGGCACTGACAGGGATGCCCAGGGTGGGGTTGGTGGTGTGTCTGGGCAGGGGGGAGTTGGGCTGGACGATGCTGTGGGTCCCTCCTGGCTCGGGACAGTCCCTGATCCCGTTGTGGGGCTGGAGGGCTGCCACAGCCCCTGTCCCTGATCCCGTTGTGGGGCTGGAGGGCTGCCACAGCCCCTGTCCCTGATCCCGTTGTGGGGCTGGAGGGCTGCCACAGCCCCTGTCCCTGCTGACACCCCTGTCCCTTGCAGACACCGCCTGTCCCCGGGGCTACGCCCGCATGAAGGGGGTCACCTGCGAAGGTAACGTGCTGCGGGAACGGAGAACTGCTTTTCTGGGAATGTGGTTCCTTGCTGCTCTCCTGCCTCTCTGATTCTTGGGGGGATCTCCCCTCTCTGCCCTTTGTCTGTCTGTGCCACATCCCGGCTCTGGCTGTGCCTGGAGCACGTGGATTTCATGGATAAGTTGCCACTTGGAGTCTGGTGGGCAGCTCTGGGCCCCTCCCGTCTCCTCCAGGAGCCCCTTGAGGCCACGCCGGACGTGTCCCGGTGCCATGCCACCCCTTCCCTCTGTGTCCCCAGATGTGAACGAGTGCGAGGTGTTCCCGGGCGTGTGCCCCAACGGGCGCTGCGTCAACTCGGCCGGCTCCTTCCGCTGCGAGTGCCCCGAGGGGCTGACACTGGACGGCACTGCCAGGACCTGTGTGGGTAAGGGCACCTCCTCGTGCACTGCCACGAGCCCCAGGAATTCCTGGGAATTGAGTCCTACCTGGAAGACCCCCCCAAACCTCACAGCTGAACCAGAGTTTTGTGTCCCTAAATCGAGCCAGTGACACCATTGTCCTTCTTGGTGGACTCAGGAGTGACCAGATCACCTCAGGGGTTAAAGGAATGGCCCCAGAACAGTTCCTGGGCACCCAGAGCCAAACCCCTGCCCTGTGCAGGGGTCCCTGCGCTGCCAGCACCGGGGTTAACAAACCCTGGATGTGGCACTCGGTGCTGTGGTCTGGGTGACAGGGTGGCGTTGGGTCACCGGCTGGACTCGATGACCTCAAAGGTCTTTTCCAACCCAAATTCTGGGATTCTGTGCGGGTCCATTCTCCGGCCCTGTTGCCAGCAGTCCCTGCTGTGGAACCCCTGCCAGGGGAGGTTTTCTCACCCTCGTGGGCACTGTTTGGGGGACGCCCCGGGCAGAGCCCCTCCAGGACGCTCAGCCCATCCCGGCCGTGCTGGGCTGAGCCGCGCTGTGTCCCCAGACGTGCGGGTGGAGCAGTGCTACATGCGCTGGGACGAGGACGAGTGCACGGAGCCGCTGCCCGGCAAGTTCCGCATGGACATGTGCTGCTGCTCCGTGGGCTCGGCCTGGGGCTCCGACTGCGAGGAGTGCCCCCGGCCGGGCTCCGGCGAGTACAAGGCGCTGTGCCCGCGCGGGCCGGGCTTCGCCAACCGCGGTGACGTCCTCTCGGGACGGCCCTTCTACAAAGGTGAGGGGGAATCCGGGCTGGAACGGGCTCAGCCCCTCCCCGCTGCCTGAGGGGTTCACAGAGACCCCAAATCCCCCCGATGTCCCCTCAGACGTGAACGAGTGCAAGGTGTTCTCTGGGCTCTGCACCCACGGCACCTGCAGGAACACCATCGGCAGCTTCCGCTGCATCTGCGGCAACGGCTTCGCTCTGGACGCCGAGGAGAGGAACTGCACAGGTGAGGGACCGGCCCTGGGCTGGTCCTGCTGCCTCTGGGGGGCTCAGCGGGGTGGAGCTGCCCAGGGGAGTCCTGGCACCTCTTTGGGGATGTGGGGAGGAGCCAAGGGCAGGACCATGAGCAGGAGCATCGAGGCCAGGCTGGGGGACAATGGAAGGTGGCCCTACGTGGCACGGGATGAGATTTAAGGTCCCTCCAACCCGGCCATCCTGCAATTCTGTGATTCCCCAGACATCGACGAGTGCCGCATCTCCCCCGACCTGTGCGGCCACGGCTCCTGCGTGAACACCCCAGGCAGCTTCGAGTGCGAGTGCTTCGAGGGCTACGAGAGCGGCTTCATGATGATGAAGAACTGCATGGGTGAGGCTGAGCCCGGGGGCAGCTCCAGCCCCTCGGGGGACAGGGCAGGGCACAGCAGGGCCGGAGCTGCTCGGCTCCCCAGACACTCCCTGGGTCAAACGCTCCACGAGCAGTTCTGGGACACCACTGCCCCCTCCACCCCTCAGCTCTCAGCTCCAGGGCTCCTCCACCTGCCCCTTTCCTCCCCCTCCATCCTCACACAGTTCCTTACAGCTCCTCCCATCTGCCCAGGCCTTGTTTCTATTCTCTCAGAGTCCCATCTGTTTTCAATTGAATAATTCTTGTTTGGAGCTTAAAAAATCCCCTCAGTGACCTCAGTGCCTCAGTTTGTCTCCAGCAGCTCAGCCAGACTCTCGCTGTCCTCTGATTCCTGGCATTCCCTGTTCCTCTGTCCAGCCAGACTCGCTTGTCTCGCTGACCTGCTCTTAATATTCTGCTCTCCCTGCCTTGGCTTGGGCTGTCAAACCACTTCAAGCCATGATTCAACACCATTTATTCATTTTTCATGTTTTATTCTCTGTGCTCTTTTAAAATAAATCACTGCCCCTGGCAGGAGCTTTGTCTTTTCTGTACAGTTTGTAGCGTGGGTTTCCACAGCTCCCCCTGCTCATCCTCCCCCTCCTGCTGCATTTCTGGGACTCTGGGAATGTCACAGTCCTCACCCGTGACCCGGTGACTTCTCGCAGTAATCGGATTTCCAATCTTTATAGAAGGATATAAATTTCATTGTTCTTTTCATTGCTCTTTTTTAAATTTAATGCTCACTGTTACCTGTCCAATTCCACTTTATCCTTTTTTGTTTTCTGGGTGACAGGGAGCTGAGTCATCTCACCCCAAAGCAGGGGGTGACATTTTGTCATTGCCCATGGTCAGGGATTAACTTTTTCCCTCCTGTGTTTGGTGAAAAACTTGGCTTCAGCCTCCTGAGGGAGGAATTCTGGGCAGGGGACAACAGCAGCAGTGAAAATGGGAGCTGGGACTCAGCAGGAACAGACTCCCTCTGATCTGGGGGGGTTTGATAGGGACCTGTCACCCCCATTTCCAGGGGTATCCCAGCCCTCTCTACCTGAAATCTCATTGCTGTTTTATCCAAGTCAGGGAAAAGATCCCATTCTTAATTTCAAGGCTGGGGACAGAAAAACAACCATGAGAGGAAAATGAGTTTTTTAGATGTGTCCAAGCTCAGTCCCTTTCTCTGCTGTCCCTGAGGGGCTCCTGGGCGGAGGCACGAGCTGGGATCTCCCAGCATTCAGCCAGGAGACCCCCGGATCCAAGCCCCATTAGCTGTGTGACGTTCCCTGTTCCGGGATGTCCCTCTGGGGACAGGCAGCTGGAAAAATCCCATTTCCCCCCTCAGACATCAACGAGTGCGAGCGGGACCCGCTGCTGTGCCGGGGCGGGATCTGCATGAACACTGACGGCAGCTTCGAGTGCATCTGCCCGCCCGGGCACGAGCTGACGGCCGAGGGCAACACCTGCATCGGTGAGGGGCACGGCGGGGTCCCTGCTGGGCTGGGGGTGTCCCCTCCCGTCCCATCTGTCCCATCCCTGAGGTGGCCAGAGGGTTCAGAGCAGCCTGGGCTGGGGGAAGTGCCCCTGTCCCTGCCCCTGTCCCTGTCCCTGTCCCTCCCACCCAAAGCCTTCTGTGCTTCCAAGACGAGTGGGTCCAGCTCATCCAGGAGGGACCAAGCTCATTCCCAGAGCTTTGTTCCGTTAATGTTCATTCCGCTGCTCCCTTTGACCACTGGGATAAATCCAACTGGGAGCCCCAGGGTGGCCTGAGCAGGGCTGGCTGCTCCAAGTGCCCTTGTCCCCTCAGACATCAACGAGTGCTCCCTCAGTGACAACCTCTGCCGCAACGGGCACTGCGTCAACGTCATCGGCACCTACCAGTGCTCCTGCGACTCGGGCTTCCAGGCCACGCCGGACAGGCAGGGCTGTGTCGGTGAGTGCTCCTCCAAACGCTCCTCCCAGAACCGCGGGGCGAGCCCAGAACCCTCCTGGCCTCCTGCGTTGTGGCGTTCAGGGGATGAAGCAAAGGAGGAACGTCCTGGTGGGGTGACAGCCAGATCCGCGCTGCTGGCAGGGACTGTCACCGGCTGGGAGGGCACTGCCAGGGCTGGGGAGGAGGAATGAGGGTTTCTTGTGGCTGGGGGAGATTTGTTCCTCTTTTCCCACCCGAACTGCTGCCTGGGCTCTTCTCCGAGCAGGGCCAGGGGTTGGGCTGGGTGACCCCTGCGGGTCCCTCCCAGCTCAGGCCATTGTCATTGTCCCCAGACATCGATGAGTGCACGATCACCAACGGCGGCTGTGACACCCACTGCTCCAACTCCGAGGGCAGCTACGAGTGCAGCTGCAGCGAGGGCTACGCGCTCATGCCAGACAAGAGGTCCTGCGCAGGTCAGTGGCCACCTCGCCTCTCGTAGCTGCTGCCCCAGGGACCTCTGTGACCCCCGGGTGGCTCCAGGATGAGGGATCTCATTCTTAAGCCCCTTCCAGAGAAGGGATTTTCCTGGATGGAAAATTTTCCTTTGCTGTGCCACGTCCACCCCTCATGATCTGGGATTTCCTGCTGCCCCTGGTGCTCCCCCCGTGCCTGTTCACTGTGTTCCCCTCTCTGCAGATATCGATGAGTGTGAGGACAACCCCGACATCTGTGACGGGGGCCAGTGCACCAACATCCCCGGCGAGTACCGCTGCCTCTGCTTCGACGGCTTCATGGCCTCCCTGGACATGAAAACCTGCATTGGTGAGGCCTGGCTGTGCCCCGGGCGTGTCCCAGCTCTGCGTCCTGTCCCTAGCGCCTCACCAGCGTCCTCGGGGTGTCCCATGGCTGGTTCTGTCCTGCAGATGTGAACGAGTGCGACCTCAACCCCAACATCTGCCTGCACGGCGAGTGCGAGAACACCAAGGGTTCCTTCATCTGCCACTGCCAGCTGGGCTACTTCGTCAAGAAGGGAACCACGGGGTGCACAGGTGGGACCTCAGCTCGCCTGGAGCCAGGGCTGCCGTGGGGAACAGTGGGGAACAGTGGGGAACAGTGAGAAACAATGGGAAATCCCTCCCAGAGCTGCCACGGAGAGAGCCCCATCCCAGCTGCTGTGTGGGGTTTGCTGTGGGGTGTGCAGTGCACACGGGGCCGGGACAGAGGGGTGCAGGTGGGGATCCCCCTGTTCCCAGGTGATGGCCCCACCAGGATCCTGCCCTTCCCTCTGCACCCCTGCCAGGGCTGAGCTGCTCAGTCCCGGGTACAGCCCCGGGCAGCCTCTCCCCCAAAGCCCCGGGCAGCCTCTCCCCCAAAGCCCCCGGAGTTCCATCTGTGCCCAAACCCTGGAGCAGGATCAGCCCTGGCTCAGCCCTGCTTTCCTGGGGGAGCTGAGCCGTTCCAGCCCCGCTGTTCTAGGGTAGCTGAGCCGTTCCAGCCCCTCTCTCCTTCATCCGCAGACATCGACGAGTGCGAGATCGGGGCCCACAACTGCGACATGCACGCGTCCTGCATCAACATCCCCGGCAGCTTCAAGTGCAAGTGTCGCTCGGGCTGGCTCGGGGACGGCCTCAAGTGCAACGGTGAGACCTCACCCAGGGCAGGGGACCCCATCTCCAGTGCTCTGCAGCACCTGGGAGAGCCGGGCTGGGCTGAGCCAAGGGAGCACCAGGAGATTGGGGGCTCAGAGGGAGCAAAGGGGGCTCAGGGGGCCCTTCTGGCTCTGCACAACTCCTGACAGGAGGGGACAGCCAGGGAGGGGTCAGGCTCTGCTCCCAGGGGACAGGGACGTTGAGGGAACATCCTCACATTGCACCAGGGGAGGTTTGGGTTGGATTTTGGGAAGATGTCTCCATGGAAAGGGTTGTGTCAGCCCTGGCCCAGCCACCACTCCTGGAGGGATTTAAAGCCATGTGGATGTGGCACTTGGGGACACGGTCAGTGGCTTCGCAGTGTCCTGGCCATGGCTGCAGAGGCTCCCAGGGATGTGCTGCAGCCTCCAAGTGCCTGGATGGTCTCCTGGGCCATTTGTGTGCCCCTGTAGCCGCCCAGGCTCAGGGGAGAGGCAAGAAAAGGTGACCAAGGCCAGGTTGGAGCAGCCTGGGCTGGTGGAAAGTGTCCCTGGGGGTGGAGCTGGGTGATCCTCGAGGTCCTTCCCACCCAAACCCCTCTGGTTCCACGGCGAGCGGGTCCGGCTCACCCAGGAGCCCAGGGCCATTCCAGATCAGCCAGGCCGGGCACTGACAGGGTCTTGTCCGTGCCCAGACCTGGACGAGTGTGCGACCGAGGAGCACAAGTGCAACCTGAACGCCAACTGTGTGAACACGCCGGGCTCGTACCGCTGCGCCTGCCGCGACGGCTTCAACGGCGACGGCTTCTCCTGCTCGGGTGAGCCGGGGTGGCAGCAGGAATGGGACAGGGATGGGGTCAGCTCCTCTGGGCCACCGGCCTCGCTCGGTGCTGCCTCTGGCTGGGGTGTTCCAAAGCACGGGGCAGCCTGGCCTGCGCCACGGACACCTCCAGCTGGGATCCAGCACCTCCAGCTGGGATCCAGCACCTCTCAGCATCTCCTCGCTGGTGTCTGGGGAGGCTCAGGGCCATGGCAGGAATTGCAGGTCGAGGTCAGTGGGTGGGCACAGGCTGAGGGCAGCTCCCGTCCCCGGCTGGACACTGTCCCTCCCCGCAGACGTGGACGAGTGCGCGGACAACGTGAACCTGTGCGAGAACGGGCAGTGCCTCAACGCGCCCGGCGGGTACCGCTGCGAGTGCGAGATGGGCTTCAACCCCACCGAGGACAGCAAGGCCTGCCAGGGTGAGTGCCGGGCTCTGGCTACCTCCTCCTCCTCTCTGTCCTCTGCTGTCACCTCCGATGCAGCGCTGAACCTTCAGGGAGGCTGGGCTGAGCCTGGGTTCCTGCAAAATGGGAAACCAGGAGAACAGGGAGAGGGTGGAGTGGTCCAGCTCCGCTAGGAGTTTGTCTCCCACGGCATCAGAACCATCCTGGGGTGGTCACTGCTGGGCAGGAGAAGCCTGTGCCGGCCCTCGCTCTCCCTGCCAGGCCTGTCCCCAGCTGTCCCTGTTTTGCAGACATTGATGAATGCACCTTCCAGAACATCTGTGTCTTTGGCACCTGCCAGAACCTGCCCGGGATGTTCCGCTGCGCCTGCGACGACGGATACGAGCTGGACAGGAGCGGGGGCAACTGCACAGGTCAGGGCTCCCGGGCGGGGTCCCTGGGCTGGGCTGGGCTGGCAGTGCCCCCCTTGTGCTTCAGTGTCCGTCTGTCCTTCCAGACATCAACGAGTGTGCAGACCCTGTGAACTGCATCAACGGGCTCTGCGTCAACACCCCGGGCAGCTACCTGTGCAACTGTCCCCAGGACTTCGAGCTGAACCCCACCGGCGTGGGCTGCGTGGGTGAGTGGCACCTCCCAGCCACACCCAGGGTGGCTGTCCCTGCTTGCCTGTCCCTGCCCACCTGTCCCCCACAGACTGAACCCACGTCCTGTGGAGTGTGACCCTGCTCGTGTCCCTGTCCCCGCTGCGGGTGCCCCCTTGTTGAAGCAGTGTCACTCCAGGGCAGCTCTGGAGCTGTTTTATTCCCTGGAAGTGCCCAAGGCCAGGTTGGGCAGGATTTGGAGCAGCCTGGGATGGTGGAAGCTGTCCCTGCCATGGCCAGGATGATCCTTCAGGTCCCTTCAACCCAAACCATTTGGGATTCCGTGATCCCACACAGCTCCCAGCGCAGACCCCCAGTAACCCACAATTTTTCCTCATCCCTGGAAGGTTTCACATTCCTTTGCAGCCCATGGCAGGGGGGGAAAGGGATCATCTTGAAGGTCCTTTCCAGCCCAAGCCAATCCAGGATTCTGTCCTCCTGCACCCACACGGTTTCCGGGAGAGGCTCTGCTCACCGGCCCTGTCTCTGTGCAGATACCCGCGTTGGGAATTGCTTCCTGGACACGCAGGACCGAGGGGACGGGGGCATCTCCTGCAGCGCTGAGATCGGAGTGGGGGTCACCCGAGCCTCCTGCTGCTGCTCCCTGGGCCGTGCCTGGGGCAACCCCTGCGAGCTCTGTCCTCCGGCCAACACCAGTGAGTGGGGAAAAGCTGGGGTGAACGCGGGGCAGGACGGAGGGGAGAGAGGCGGGGACACTTCCTGATGGATTCTCAACTCAGAATGTGACCCCGGCCACATCCTCATGGCTGTTCCTCCTGGGATGCTCCTGGGATGCTCCTGGGATTCTCCTGGCTCTCCCTTCCTGGGGGTTCCTCTCAGCCCCCCTGACTCCCTTTTTCCACAGCCGAGTACAAGACCTTGTGCCCTGGCGGAGAAGGGTTCCGGCCCAACCCCATCACTGTCATCCTGGAGGGTGAGTTATCCCTGTTCCCATGGCCCTGTGGGGACACTCTGTGCCCCGGCACTGGGCTCTGGGTGTCCCCTGAGCACCAAGGGACGGACAGCGAGCGTGGGGCTGTTGGGATGAACTCTCTGGAGCTGCGGGGGTGGCGCAGGCATTGAAAATGTCCCCCTGCTGTCCCTCCTCAGACATCGACGAGTGCCAGGAGCTGCCGGGGCTGTGCCAGGGCGGGAACTGCGTCAACACCTTCGGCAGCTTCCAGTGCGAGTGTCCCCTGGGCTACTACCTGAACGAGGACACGCGCATCTGCGAAGGTGCCAGGGGCTGGGGACAGGGCTGGCGCCTTGCACGTGTGACAGAGCGGGTGGCCGCCTGTCCCAGGGCTGCGTGTGCGTCCCGGCTGCCCCAGGAATGGTTGGGAGGACCCGTCCCCTTTCCCTTCTGGATTTCCTCATCACAAACCCATCCCCATGCCAGCCCAGCCTGGTCCCTGTCCCAAACCCACCCATCCCTCGTGCCAAGCCTGTCCCCACCCCACCCCACCCCGTGCCCCTCTCCACCCTGCCCGGAGCTCTGACTCCGCTGTCCCGCAGACATCGACGAGTGCTCCGCTCACATCGGCATCTGCGGCCCTGGCACCTGCTACAACACCCTGGGCAACTACACCTGCGTGTGCCCGCCCGAGTACATGCAGGTCAACGGGGGAAACAACTGCATGGGTACGGCCCGGGTCTGTGGGGGGGTCTGGATC
>VYZT01020427.1:0-15213 GCA_013400735.1 Pomatostomus ruficeps | reverse complement strand
GAGGGGTCTGGCACTGCCATCCCACAGGGAGCTGTGCCGAGGGGACGGAGCAGTGCTGGGAGCAGGGGCTGGGATTCAAAGCTGGATGTGGCACTCAGTGCTCTGGGTCACAGATCGGGCGTGGGTTGGGCTCGATCTTGGAGGTTTTTCCTGCCATTCCCGGGGCTGTCCCGAGCCTGGCGCTGCCGTTGCAGACATGAGGAAGAGCGTTTGCTACCGCAACTACAACGACACCTGCGAGAACGAGCTGTCCTTCAACATGACCAAGAAGATGTGCTGCTGCTCCTACAACATCGGCAAGGCCTGGAACAAACCCTGCGAGCCCTGTCCCACCCCTGCCAGCCGTAAGTGTCCTCACGGGGTCCCTGTCCCACCCCTGCCAGCCGTAAGTGCCCTCAGGGCTTGACCCCAAGCACCGTGGGGCGCCTCTGCTGCTGTCAGACCCCAGTTCCAGCACCACTGTCCCTCCCTGACCTCGGTGTTCCCTTCCAGCCGAGTACCAGATCCTGTGTGGGAACCAAGCGCCCGGATTCATCATCGACATCCACACAGGGAAGCCCATTGGTGAGTGGCTCCTGCATCCCCACGGGGCCAGGGCTGCTCCCGACCCTCTGCTGTCATCCCTTGTGAGCTTCCCTTCCCCTCCCATGGGGAATTCAGGGTTAAGAACACGGAAAAGAGGCTTGGCAGTGCCAGGGACTGATGAGGAGGGAGATGAGTGATCTCCTCCTCCCAGGAGGAGCAAGAGGGAGCTGGTGGTGTGTGGTGCTGGGAGCCCAGAGCCATCCCGGTATTCCAGTGACCCCCTGGGCTCCCCGTTTCCAGCCTGGCCCCAGAGCTGAGCCGGTGTCCCTGGTACTGCGGGGACACAGAGCGAGCAGGGTGGGTGGCCTGGGTGCCAGCGGTCAGTGGGTGCTGGGGCGGGAGCTGATGTTGTGGAGCATTCCCGGGATTCTGGGGCAGGAATGCTGATGTTGGGTTCCGTGCAGACATCGACGAGTGCAGTGAGATCCCGGCCATCTGCACCAACGGCGTCTGCATCAACCAGATCGGGAGCTTCCGCTGCGAGTGCCCCATCGGCTTCAGCTACAACAACATCCTGCTCATCTGCGAAGGTACCGCCGGAATCCCAGCGGGAATCCCGGCAGGAATTCCGGCTCCTCTCACCCAGGATGCTGCTCCTGGCGTGATCCCGGTGATCCTTTCCAAGCCGGGCTGTTCCCGCCGGGTGCAGCGATCCCAGGCACCGGCGATCCCAAGAGCCCCCTCTGGATTGATCCCGGCGTTCCCGGTGCCATCCCCGTGTCCCTGTGCCCTCTGTCCCCGCAGACATCGACGAGTGCAGCAGCGGGGAGACGCTGTGCCAGCGGCACGCGGAGTGCGTCAACATCCCGGGGAGCTTCCGCTGCGAGTGCGCCACCGGCTACCGCCTGTCCCCGGGGGGGGCCTGCGTGGGTAAGGAACATGCTGGGACACACCTGGGGCACACTGGGACATTCTGGGACACACCTGGGACACACCTGGGGCACACTGGGACACACCTGGGACACACCTGGGGCACACTGGGACACGCTGGGACACACCTGGGGCACACCTGGGGCACACCTGGGGCACACTGGGACACACCTGGGACACATCTGGGGCACACCTGGGACACACCTGGGGCACACTTGGACACACATCTGGTCACACCCCCCTTTTTTTGGGATGACAGCGCATGAATCTCGTTGTCTGTGAAGTCTCCTCTCCAAACCTGTGTGCGGGGCTCTGCTGTCCCCACCTGTCCCCTCCCTGCCCCTCACTGGGCCCCCCTTGGCCCCGTTTCAGGTCGCAACGAGTGCCAGGAGATCCCCAACGTGTGCAGCCACGGCGACTGCGTGGACACCGAGGGCAGCTACGTCTGCATCTGCCACAACGGCTTCAAGGCCACCGGGGAGCAGACCATGTGCATGGGTCAGTGTCACCGCGGGGGACACGGGGCCCTGACACTGCAGGGCGGCAGCCGAGTGTCCTGCCAGGCTGTCCCCGTGCCTGCGTTCTCAGGTGTCCCCTTGTCCCCGCAGACATCGACGAGTGTGACCGGCAGCCCTGTGGCAACGGGACCTGCAAGAACACCGTGGGCTCCTACAACTGCCTGTGCTTCCCAGGCTTCGAGCTGACGCACAACAACGACTGCATGGGTGAGTCCGGGGCCCCGATCCCGCGATCGCCCACCGGGATGGGCTCGGGGTGGCCGTGTGTGCCCCAGGCTGGCCCAGGTGCCACTCTGACCCTCCTGCCCTGCGTCTCTCTTGCCGTTTCCCGCAGACGTTGATGAGTGTTCATCCCTGGTGGGGCAGGTGTGCCGGAACGGGCAGTGCATCAACAGCGTCGGCTCCTTCCAGTGCCTGTGCCAGGAGGGGTACGACCGCACCCCCGACGGCAAGAACTGTGTGGGTGAGTGAGCGTCCAGGGCAGTCCAGGGCAGCATCCAGGGCAGTGTCCAGAGCAGCGTCCAGGGCAGTCCAGAGCAGCGTCCAGGGCAGTCCAGAGCAGCATCCAGGGCAGCGTCCAGGGCAGTCCAGGGCAGTGTCCAGGGCAGCGTCCAGGGCAGTGTCCACTGCAGCATTCAGGGCAGTGTCCAGGGCAGCATCCAGGGCAGTGTCCAGGGTCCGCTGGCCTGGCTGCTGCTGTG
Organism: Pomatostomus ruficeps; assembly: GCA_013400735.1. Lineage (NCBI taxonomy): Eukaryota > Metazoa > Chordata > Aves > Passeriformes > Timaliidae > Pomatostomus > Pomatostomus ruficeps. Next base: position 12,539 of record VYZT01020427.1, on the reverse strand, counting down.
CCATTGCTCCCCAAGCTGGTCCCAGCAGTGGGGTTCTCCAGAAGTGCTCACAATCCCCTGGAAGCAAAGCCTGGCCATTTAAATGTCCCTGGAGAGCTGGACAGGCCCCTCTGCCTCCATCTCCCCTCAGGCCTGTCCCCTTCACTTGCTGGGACCTGCAGGCAGTGGGACAAACGTCCTGTCCACGCCCTAAAGTCGTACCAGGGATGCCCTGGGAGCCATCCTGGAAATGTCTCCCCTTGTCCCTGTCACCTTTGGGGCACTCAGGGCACTCCCAGGTGCTCACAACAGAGCCCAGAGCCCACCCCTGGCTGTTTTCCCCCTCTCCAGACATCAACGAGTGCGTGAGCCTGCCTGGGACCTGCTCCCCGGGCACCTGCCAGAACCTGGAGGGCTCCTTCCGTTGCATCTGCCCGCCCGGCTACGAGGTGCAGAACGACAACTGCATCGGTAAGGTCGGCCCTGTCCCCCATTCCCAGCAGGGCTCCTGGACACCCTCACCTGTCCTGAGGGGCTGGGGCACCCCAGAGCCATCACCACCCCCAAATCCCTCCTGGAAGTGGGCAGGACCAGCTCTGGTGCCGCGGGAGGCTCAGGGGTGTGGCTGTGCCCGTTTTCAGGCTCAGGGGTGTGGCTGTGCCCGTTTTCAGGCTCAGGGGTGTGGCTGTGCCCGTTTTCAGGCTCAGGGGTGTGGCTGTGCCCGTTTTCAGGCTCAGGGGTGTGGCTGTGCCCGTTTTCAGGCTCAGGGGTGTGGCTGTGCCCGTTTTCAGGCTCAGGGGTGTTGCTGTGCCCATTTTCATGGCTCTGTTTCCCCTGAGGGGTCGAGGGGTGGGGCAGAGGTGGTGTCCAGCCCCTGAACATCCCCCTCACCTGCTCCAATGACCTCTGGCTGTCCCCGTGTCCCTGTTCCTCACAGACATCAACGAGTGTGAGGAGGAGCCCAACATCTGCCTGTTCGGGACGTGCACCAACACCCCCGGCAGCTTCCAGTGCGTGTGCCCGCCCGGCTTCGTGCTGTCCGACAACGGCCGCCGCTGCTTCGGTCAGTGCAGCCACTCCGGGGGGGACTGAGCAGCATTCCCGGGATTCTCCCTGACCCTGGCACGTCCCCCTCCTCCCGCAGACACTCGCCAGAGCTTCTGCTTCACTCGCTTCGACAACGGGAAGTGCTCCGTGCCCAAGGCCTTCAACACCACCAAGGCTCGGTGCTGCTGCAGCAAAATGCCCGGGGAGGGCTGGGGAGACCCCTGCGAGCTGTGCCCGCAGGAGGGGAACGGTAGGAGAGGGACGGGGATGGGGGTGGCCCCAGGGCGCTTCCAGCAGCCTCATTTCAGCTGCTGGGAGCAGAATCCCTCCAGCACATCCCACTCCTCTGCTCTCTTTCAGTCGCCTTCCAGGAGCTGTGTCCCTACGGCCACGGGGCCATCCCAGGCCCGGGTGACACCCGGGAAGGTGAGGCGGGGTGGAGGGACGAGGCGGAATTTGGGGTTGGGGGGTTGTTGGCTGGAATCAGCCAGACCTGGGCTGCTGGGGCAGGGTGGGATCGGGGGGGACACAGGACTGGGCACCCCCAAACCCCGACTGCTCACCAGGCTTCATCCTCAGCTCTGGAGAGGGAACACCTGAGACTCCAGGGATGGCCTGAGCGTCCCGTGTGAGGGGCCAGGGCTGTTGGTGGCTGCCTGAAGCTCCATTTTGTGTTTCCAGACGTGAACGAGTGCTCGGAGAACCTGGGCGTGTGCATCAACGGCGCCTGCATCAACACCGACGGCTCCTTCCGCTGCGAGTGCCCCTTCGGCTACAACCTGGACTACACCGGCGTCAACTGCGTGGGTGAGGCTCTGCGGGGTCCCTGGGGCTCTGCGGGGTCCCTGGGGGTCTGTGAGGGTGCCCTGCTCCCTCCTGCTCCATCCCCGTGACTCCCGAGGTGATGGATCCGTGTGGATTTGTGCCGGGAGGGAATCGCTGCTCCCCGTTCCCCTCCCTTCCCTCCCGGCTCTGCTGGGACGCTCCGGGCGCTCTCCCAGCCCAGCCCTGCCCAGCCCTTCCCCACCTGCCCCACTCGCTGCTCTGCTCCCCAGACACGGACGAGTGCTCCATCGGCAATCCCTGCGGGAACGGCACCTGCACCAACGTGGTGGGAGGCTTCGAGTGCGCCTGCGACGAGGGCTTCGAGCCGGGGCCCATGATGACCTGCGAAGGTAACGCTGCTCCGGGACCATCCCTGCGAGGGGACACCACGGCAGGAGCCTCAGCGGATCAGAGTCCTGCTGGGATGAGCGCCCGGGGAGGGTGGAGCTGCCCTGGGGGGTCCCGGCCCTGCCGAGGGCTCCGGGGTGAGCTCTGTGCCCCCCTCCCCGCAGACATCAACGAGTGCTCCCTGAACCCCCTGCTCTGCGCCTTCCGCTGCATCAACACCTTCGGCTCCTACGAGTGCACCTGCCCCTCCGGCTACGCCCTGCGCGAGGACAGGAGGATGTGCCGAGGTAAAACCCCTCTGTGGCCAGGGACTCTGACGGGTCTGTGGCAGGGCTGGGGCTGGCAGGGCTGGCAGGGGCTCAGAGGGGGTCTGGGGCTGGCAGGGGCTCAGAGGGGGTCTGGGGCTGGCAGGGGCTCTGACGGGGTCTCCTTGCAGATCTGGACGAGTGCGCCGAGGGGCTGCACGACTGCGAGTCCCGGGGGATGCTCTGCAAGAACCTCATTGGCACCTTCATGTGCATCTGCCCCCCTGGGATGCAGCGCAGGCCCGACGGAGAGGGGTGCACAGGTACCGGGGCAGGCGGGGGCATTCCGGGGCACCGGGAGGGTCCTGTCCGAGGGATCATCCACGGAACTTTGGTTTCCATCCTTCTTTATTGTCCATCCTTCTGTATTTTCCATCCTTGGGCTCCTCCCTGGGCTTTCCCACGTGTCACAACTCCCTGCGTGCCCCAGCAGGACACACAAACCCTCTGTCCAGCCCTGGACCTGAGGGTCACCGCCAGGGTCACCAGCCCTGTGCCACGTGTCCTTCCCTTGGAGTTTTTCCGAGTCTGTGTCGAGCTCCTTTTGGCCTGGGCAGGAATGAACAGCCCAGAGCTGCACAGCTGGAGCACAGAGCCGGCTCCAGGCCAATCCCAGCAGCAGCTGGAGCACGGGCAGTCCAGGGACGCTGAATTCCGGCCCCCCTGCTCTGGGAGAGGTCCGGGGTGGGTGGAAGTTTCTCCCGGGGCAGGTTCAGGTTTCTCTCGGCTGCCCAAAGACAGGGAAGCAATCCCCGGGGCTCTGTGAGGGCGATTCAAGGTGGGTGGGAGGCTGGGGAGGTTTGTGCCTGGCTGGGGAGGTTTGTGCCCGGCCTGAGCAGGGTTGTGCGTGGTGCCCCCCTGGCAGATGAGAACGAGTGCCGGACCAAGCCCGGGATCTGCCCCAACGGGCGCTGCGTGAACACGGCCGGGAGTTATCGCTGCGACTGCAACGAGGGCTTCGAAGTCAGCCCCTCGGGCACCGAGTGCATCGGTAATGGCTCATCCCAGGGGCTGCAGCTCCCCCTCAGCAGCACCGGGAGCTTTCCGGGGGCTCAGGGGGGCTGAGAGAGCAGGAGAGGGACCTGGGACAAGGGATGGAGGGATGGGACATGAGGAATGGCTTCCTGCTGGCACATGGGATGTCGGGAAGGAATTCCTGGCTGGGAAGGTGGGGAGGCCCCTGAATCCCATTGATCGTGGGGTTGGAGCAGCCTGGGACAGTGGGAGGTGTCCCTGCCATGGCAGGGCTGGCACTGGGTGGGATTTAAGGTCCCTCCAACCCAAACCAGGCTGGGATTCTTTGCTCCTGAGCTGGAAAGCTGTTGGAGCGTCACCTTTATCCACCCCCCACCCTCCACGCTGGCCCTGGCACCGCCCGCTCGTGGCACTGACTGGGATCCTGGGTCTGTGTCCCCTTTCTCTGTGCCAGACACCCGCCAGGGCTTCTGTTTCACGGAGGTGCTGCAGACCATGTGCCAGATGTCCTCCACCAACCGCAACCTGGTCACCAAGTCCGAGTGCTGCTGCAACAGCGGGCGCAGCTGGGGCCCGCAGTGCGAGCTCTGCCCCCTGCCCGGCACTGCCCACTACAAGAAGATGTGTCCCCACGGCCCCGGCTACTCCACGGACGGCAGAGGTGAGCGGGGCCGGCCCTGCGGGGAGGGTGGGCACAGGGACAGTCCCCGGGACATGGGACAGGCCTGGAGAGAACAGGAAACCTCTGCAGTGTTCCCTTAAAATGTGAGCTCTGGCTCTCTGGGAGAATCCAGCCTGGGATGAGCAGGAGCTCCAGACCAGCCCTGCCTCAGCCTTGGGGTTTTGGATTCATTTTAAGGAATCCCTCTGGCCCGCAAGGTCTAAGGGTGGCAGATCAGTTATAAAATGAGTTATTTATTGAATAGAGGAAAGGTCTTAATCCCTCCCTCCCTCCCTCTGCAGACATCGACGAGTGCAAGGTGCTGCCCAACCTCTGCAGGAACGGGCAGTGCATCAACAGCATCGGCTCCTTCCGCTGCCACTGCCGCCTGGGCTACACGCCCGACATCGCGGGCACCGCCTGCCAGGGTGAGCCGGCCGGGGACCTGCAGGGACCCCTGGAACCCCCGGGATTCCCTCCCTGGAGACCCTGCAGGGACCCCTGGAACCCCCGGGATTCCCTCCCTGGGAACCCTGCAGGGACCCCTGGAACCCCTGGGATTCCCTCCCTGCCCTGCCCGGAGCCTGCACGGCCCTGGCACCCTCAGGATTCCCTCCCTGGGAACCCTGCAGGGACCCCTGGAACCCTCAGGATTCCCCCCCTGGAGACCCTGCAGGGACCCCTGGAACCCCCAGGATTCCCTCCCTGCCCTGGGAATCCAGATGTTGGCATAGGAGGCACCTCTGGGATCACAGCTGTCTCCCTGCAGGATTTGTCCCAGATCTGTGCTGGCTCAAACAGAGCTGCTCCCCCAGAGCCCTTGGCTCTGCTCACCTGAAAATGGGGTGTTTGTCCAGGAGTGCCAGAATCCATGGGGAAATCTCCCCCCCGAGCCACAAAACCTGGGGTCACCTCATGTCCAGGACGCCCTGGGTGGGCTGGGTGGTCCGGGGGGTGCAGGGGACCCTGCCCAGCAGCACAGCCTGACGCGTTCTGTCCCCGGAGAGCAGATCTGGACGAGTGCAACCAGTCCCCAAAGCCCTGCAACTTCATCTGCAAGAACACCGAGGGCAGCTACCAGTGCTCCTGCCCGCGGGGGTACGTCCTGCAGGAGGACGGGAAGATCTGCAAAGGTACGGAGCCGGAGCGGGAGCTGCCTCACCCTGGCAGCGGGGACAGAGGGGACAGAGCAGCCAGACACGGAAACATCAGCAGAGGGACGTGGGGAAAGGTGCCACGCTGGGCTGAGGCGTGAGGGCTGCATCCCTCACACTCTGGATGTGTCTGATCAGGGAAAAACCCTCCTGGCCCTTTCCTGGAGATGCACAGCCCATCCAGAGCTCCAGGGAGCTCAGACCTGGATGCTCCTGTGCGTGGGCAGTGCCCGGCATTGTCACCAGCCAGGCTGGGGCAGTGCCCGGCATTGTCACCAGCCAGGCTGGGGCAGTGCCCGGCATTGTCACCAGCCAGGCTGGGGCTGTGCCCGGCATTGTCACCAGTGTGAGGAGCCCGGCCTAAGGACCGGGGAGAGCCAGGGGTTGGTGAACTGCCGGAGGGGCAGGGGAACATCTCAGCATCTTCCCAACGTGTCTGTGTGTGACCCTGGGCGGGGAGAGGTTTGTTCTCCTCCCGTGAGAGCTTTGGGGCTGCTGTTCCTGGGGCTGGAGGTGTCACAGGCCACAGGGACACCTCAGACGGACAAACTGAGCCCCTTTCCTTGTCCCGTCAGACCTGGACGAGTGCTCCACCAAGCAGCACAACTGCCAGTTCCTCTGTGTCAACGTCATCGGGGGCTTCAACTGCAAGTGTCCCCCTGGCTTCACCCAGCACCACTCGTCCTGCATCGGTGAGCGCTGAATTCCTGCCCCAAATGGAGCAGCTCCAGCTCAGCAGAGGCTTCCCAGACCCCAAACCCTGGCCCTGAGTCCCTGCCTCTCTCCAGCCACCCTGGCGGTGTCTGCACTGTCTCTCTGCCTGAGCCCCATGGTCTGAGGTGGCCAAGGGATGGACTTTCAGGTGGTCAGGGCTGGACTTTCAGGTGGTCAGGGATGAACTTTCAGGTGGCCACAAACCCCCCTGGTGTTTTTCAGACAACAACGAGTGCACGGCTCAGCCCTCGCTGTGCGGAGCCAAGGGGCAGTGCCTGAACACCCCGGGCAGCTACAACTGCGAGTGCCAGAAGGGATTTTCCCTGGACAGCTCCGGGGTCAACTGCGAAGGTGGGTCTGGGGTGATTCCGTGGGGAGGAATTCCTGGGGCTCTCCAGGCTCTGAGGAGGCTCAGTTCAATGGGAAGTGCAAGGAGCATTTGGACAACGCTCCCAGGGATGGGGTGGGGTTGTTGGGGTGTCTGGGCAGGGCTGGGGTTGGGCTGGATGATCCCTGGGGAAAGGAATGGTCCCGTATCCCACCAGGAGAGATCTGAGCTGGTGACAGCCCAGGCCACACCTGGAACCAGGAACCACCCAGGCAGGGATGTCCGGGAGCTGGGGGTGCCTCTGCAGAGCCAGAATCGGGCCCTGGAGGGTGGGGCAGGGGAGGTGTCTGAGCCCTGTGTGTCCCCCTGGCGCAGATGTGGACGAGTGTGATGGGAACCACCGGTGCCAGCACGGCTGCCAGAACGTGCTCGGGGGGTACCGCTGCGGCTGCCCCCAGGGCTACGTGCAGCACTACCAGTGGAACCAGTGCGTGGGTGAGTGGGGACCTCGGGGGAGCCGGGCCCTTCCTGGGAGGTGTCCTGGACCTGTGGGGTTATCCTGTATCCATGGGATTATCCTGTACCTGTGGGGTGTGCCCTGTACCCATGGGGTTATCCTGTACCCCTGGGATTGTCCTGTACCCGTGGGGTGTGCCCTGTACCCATGGGATTGTCCTGTACCTGTGGGGTGTGCCCTGTACCCGTAGGGTGTATCCTGTACCCGTGGGATTGTCCTGTACCTGTGGGATTGTCCTGGACCTGTGGGGTTATCCTGTACCCAGGGGTGCTTCCTGTACCTGAGGGGTGTATCCTGTACCTGTGGGAGGGGTCTCTGTGGGATGATCTGGCTGTGGGATGTATCCCATGGGATTATCCTGTACCCATGGGATTATCCTGTACCTATGGGGAATATCCCATGACTCCGTGACTCCATGATTCCGTGATTCTGTGACTCCATGATTCCGTGACTCCACGATTCCATGATTCCGTGATTCCGTGACTCCATGACTCCGTGATTCCCTGCAGATGAGAACGAGTGCTCCAGCCCCTCCGCCTGCGGCTCTGCCTCCTGCTACAACACCCTGGGCAGCTTCAAGTGCGTCTGTCCCTCGGGCTTCGACTTCGACCAGGCCTTCGGGGGCTGCCAGGACGTGGACGAGTGCTCGGCCGGGGGCAGCCCCTGCAGCTACGGCTGCTCCAACACCGACGGGGGGTACCTGTGCGGCTGCCCCGGCGGCTACTTCCGAGCTGGACAGGGGTAAGGGGCGGCCAGAGGGGCATTCCCGGCTGGGAATTCCGGGGGATGTGGGACAAGGAGTCCTCGGCTTCCCCTCACCCATCCCGAGGTGCCAGCAGCGTCTCCTGCCCCATGTCCCCGATCCCAGGGTTAGTGCAGCTGCCAGCAGATCCAGCCAGTGCAGGATGGAGATTAATTAATCCATTAATTAATGAAAGCACGTCCTGTGCCGTGTCCCACACCCACACATGACCCCCTGGGCGTTTCCCTCATGGAGAACCCGGGAGCGGTGACATTTCCGTGGGAATCGTGGATCTGAGCTGGGTCTCTCTGCTCTCCTGCCCGCAGCCACTGCATCTCTGGGCTGGGATTTGGGAAGGGGCCCTACCTGCCGGCGCCCCAGGAGGAGGACGAGGACAACCTGCTGTCCCCCGAGACCTGCTACGAGTGCAAGATCAACGGGTACCCCAAGAGGGGCCGGCAGCGGCGCAGCGTCAACGGCACCGAGAGGCACCAGGTGAGAACTCCGGGGCATCTGGAGGGGCTGGAGCCGGGCAGGAGCTGCGTCCCTGGGCCTGGAGTGGATCCTGTTCCCTCAATCCAGGCAGAGCCGGCAGCTCCTCCGTACCTGCCCCGGTTTGGGATCCCAAACGCTTCTCGTGAAACCCAGGAATGAATCCCACGCTTCCCATCCCTGGCAGTGCCCAAGGCCAGGCTGGAGGGGACTTGGGGCACCCTGGGGCAGTGGGAGGTGTCCCAGGGGGTGGAACAGACTCTTCTTAAGGTCCCTTCAGCCCAAACCATTCCATGATCCGTGATTCTGTTCCTTGGGGGGAGTTCTGGGCTCTGGCCAAGCCTCTCCTGGGAATTTCGCAGCCCCGGGCGGGAGAGGCCATTTTAGGGCTGGGAAGGAGAGCGGCTGTGGGATTATTGATCCTCCTGGGGATGGGGGCTGCGTGTGGGGGGCTCAGTGCCAGAGGCACAACCAGGACACCGAGAAACCCAAACCTGCTGCTCCTCAGAGCTGATTTGGGGCTGAATTTCCCCAAATCAAACCCCCCTTGCCCTGCTCTCCCTGAATCCGCTCCCGCTTCCCTCCCAGGAGCACGCCGTGAACTTGGCCAGCATGGACGTGGACGCGCCGCTGTCCATGACGCTGAACCTGTCGGAGCTGGCGCACAAGGAGCACATCCTGGAGCTGCTGCCGGCCGTGGAGCCGCTGGAGAACCGCGTGCGCTACACCATCGCCCAGGGCAACGAGGAGGGGCTGTTCCGCATCCACCACAAGGAGGGGCTCAGCTTCCTGCACCTGGGCCGCAAGAAAATCCCGCCGGGCACGTACCTGCTGGAGATCGTCAGCGTGGCCCTGCCCCGCCGGCGGGAACTGCACAAACTCGAGGCCAACAACCACCTCGACTACTTGGCGGGGGAGCTGGGCCAGGCGCTGAGGATGAAGCTGCAGCTCCAGCTCTACTGAAGCCACCAGAGACCCCCCCGGTCCCACCCGACAGCGCAGACCCTCCCCTCGCCACCCCCCCGGGAACAACAACGACAACGACAACAGCAACAACAACAGCAACGGGCTCCGCTCCTGCCACCGCCGCCGGGACAGCCACGGGAAGTGTCCCTCTGGGATCAGCCACCAAAGGGACAATGGGAAGTGTCCCTCTGGGATCAGCACCCGCTGGGACAGCCGCGGGAAGTGTTCCTCGGGGATCAGCACCCGCTGGGACAGCCGCGGGAAGTGTCCCTCTGGGATCAGCACCCGCTGGGACAGCCGCGGGAAGTGTTCCTCGGGGATCAGCCACCAAAGGGACAGCCGTGGGAAGTGTCCCTGTGGGATCAGGACTCTCTGGGGCTGCTCTGCTCCAGGGGGTGCCTGAGCTGAGCCCAGTAAGGCCAAGCCCAGGAGGGCCAAGCCCAGAAAGGCCGAGCCCAGGAGGGCCGAGCCCGAGCCACAGCTCAGAAATCTCCCGAAAGCTTCGCCAAAGATTCCAAGCTCCTGAGCAGGGACTCCCGTCCCTCTGCTCCCGTCCCCCTCAGCCAGGACACTCCGAGCGGGGGAGCTGCCTGTTCTCCACATCCCAGGAAGAGTGCGGGGGGCTCGGGGCAGCCGCGGGAGGAGCTGCGGCTCCGGGTGGTGTCCGTGCCCTTCCCAGCAGCTCCCGTTCCTCCTCTGCTTCTGCTCTGGGATGGTGCTGCGGGAACCACCCCATCCCTGCCTGGCTGAGCTCTGTGTCCCTGTCCTCTCCATGGCCTCTGGGGCTCCTCGGGGCCTCTGGGGCTCCTCGGTCAAACAGGAAGAGCACAGGGACGGTTCTGGTTCAGGTTCTCCCATCTCGGGGCAGGAAGGGAGGCAGGGCCAGCCTGGGCTCCCTCCTGAGCAGGATCTGATCCCTGCAAGGCCATTCCCTGATTTTGCATGAATCCTTCGCAGTTCTCCCTCAGCCCTGTGCTCATTCCTGGGACAAACGGTGCTGATTCATTCCCGGGATAACAGGTCCTGATTCCCGGGACCAAAGGTGCTCATTCCCGGGGATAAAAGGTATTAATTCCCGAGATAACAGGTGCTGATTCCCGGGATAAAAGGTCCTCATTCCCTGGGTAACAGGTGCTGATTCCCGGGGATAAAAAGTGCTGATTCCCGGGGATAAAAAGTGCTGATTTCTGGGATCACAGGTGCTGATTCCCGGGGTCACAGGTGCTGATTTCTGGGATCACAGGTGCTCATTCCCGGGATCACAGGTGCTCCTTCCCACGGAGCTGCCGCCTCCCCGGGCCCGAGGTGCTCGCGGGCAGCTCCGGGGCGCTGTGCTGGCTCCCGGCCGGCGTTCGTGCACTGTACCCATCCACCCTCCCGTATTTATGCGAAACCACCGAAGGGATGCTCGCTCGGGCTTGTCAGGAGTGCATTTTCCTGTAGCTTTGCCTGTTTTCCGGGGTGGGGTTTTCTCCTGGCTGCTGCCGCCGCGGGGTGGGAGATGTGTGTGTTTACTGTATCGGGGCTCCAGGCAAACTTGAAAACTCTTCAAAGCAGCTCCAGACTCTGGATTTTACAAGAGTCCCAGAGCTTGTGACAGGATGGGTGGCCTGATGTTTGGGATTTTTTTTTTTTTAATTATTATTATTTTTGGTTTGTTTTTTTGTTTTCTTTTTTCCAACAGGTGCTTTTTTTTAAAAAAAAAAACCAAAACCCAAAAACTATTAATAATAATAAATTAGCAGAGCTGGGTTTGTGTGTGTGTGTTGAGCCAAAGTCTCAAAGCTCGAGGTTTCCTCCCTTCCTCTCTGGTGTGGTGGTTTGGTTTGGTTTTTTTTAATTTTTTTTTTTTTTATATTGACATTTCTTGCTGGTTGGTTTTTTTTGGGGGGAAGTGTTGAAACCCCAAACCTGTGCCCCTTGCCCCGCACAGAGAGGTGGCTCTTTGTGGAATTCCTTTTTTGTATCAGAAGCAACAGCAACAATAAAATTATTTTGGGTTAAGCGGGGCTGTGGTTTTGTGTGGGCGCAGAGCGGGGCTGGCAGAGCCCGTCCTGCTCCAGCGCGGGGCTCCCGTGGGGGCAGAATTGGGATTGTCCAGCCTGGAAAAGGCTCCAGGGAGAGCTCAGAGCCCTTCCAGGGCCTGGAGAGGCCCCGGGAGAGCTGGGGAGGGACTGGGGACAGGGGATGGTGGGACAGGACACACGGAATGGCTTTGAACTGGAAAAGGAGAGATTTGGGTGGGATATTGGAAGAAATTCCTCCCTGTGAGGGTGGTGAGGGGCTGGGATGGAATTCCCAGGGAAGCTCTGGGTGCTCCTGGATCCCTGGAAATGTCCCAGGCCAGACTGGACGGATCTTGGAGCACCCTGGGGACAGGGGAGGTGTCCCCGCCCGTGGCCGGGCTCGGGTCGGGGTCGGGCCGGTGGAGCCCAGCGCAGCCCCCGTTCCAGGCTGATATTCCCGGATATTTTAGGAAGCCGCTCCCGGCTCCCGGCGCAGACGGAGCCGCCAGAGGGCGGGCGGGACTGCGGCACCCGGGAGGGAGCGGGGACAGCGCCGGGAGCGGGGACCGGGAGCTCCGAGAGCCGAAATGTCCCTGAGCAGCTCCGGCGTGAGCGGGGTTTGTGTCGGACCCGCCGGGGCAGGAGGGGACCGGGCCGGGTCCCCACGCCCCGCGGTCACGCCGGGAACACCTGGCAGCGACCCCTCCTCCTCCTCCTCCTCCTCCTCCTCCTCCTCTTCCTCCTCACAGGAGAGACCCGGGCAGCCCAGCAGGGTGCGGGGAGCCTTCCCCTCGCAGGACGCGCCAAGGAGCAGAGCGGAGCCGGCTGGGGTTGGCACGGTGCAGCTTTATTTCCATGGAGGGGAACCGGGATCTCCCCCGGGGTAAAATCCCTCGGCACAAACCCTCCCCGCGGCTCTGGGGAGCGCTGTGGCCACCCGCGGCTCCCCTGCTCGCCAGGCGGGGACATCAAGCCCTGCTCGCCCCTCGGAGCCCTCGGGGCGCGGCCGGACTCGGGGGGGCCACCCCAGCAGGACTGGCCGCAGGGGACACCCGGGGTCGTGCTGCCCCAGGAGCCTCTCGCGGCTGTTTCGGGGACCTTTGATCCATCCTGGGGTCCCCGCAGGGTCACCCGGGCGGGCACACTCGGGACTGGCCCTGGCTCGGGCCGTTGTCGCCGGCTGGGCAGGGACGGGGTGCGAGGGCCGAGGGGGGGCTGCACACGGGGGTCTCCCCCCGCCCCTCCCTTCCGGGGGGCTCGGGACTGCCACACACAGAGGGACGAAGCCAGCACTTGGGTCTGGTGCCTAAAAACCCCTGACGGACACGGCTCAGCTACGGGACACACACACACACACGCACTGGACCACGGCAGCGCTCCCGGGGGACGCGGGGGACACGGGGGGCAGCAGGGGGGTCAAAGCTCGGGTCTGGCACCGGGCGGAGCCGCCCGGCCCAGGGGCCCGCGGGCCGGGGCCGAG
>VYZT01020426.1:0-81135 GCA_013400735.1 Pomatostomus ruficeps | reverse complement strand
CATTTAATCCTTATGCTATCAGTTGGAGCTTTGCACTTTGGTAGGATCCAGTCTGCTGGACTAGGTTATAAAAACCATAATCAAACCAGTTTGGTAGATAAGTGTATCGCACTAGCTAAGAGTATATCTTTCCTTTTTACAGCGAGACACACCTCAGAAGAAGTCACTGACTCCCATGGATTTTGCTAACCACGGAAAGTTGGGTCAAGGGTTTTTGATAACAGGTAGGAAAAGTAAGAATCACTTGGAAGGTAAAAGGCTAACAAAACCTATTAATCCATCCTACCATCAAAGAGTGTAGTACTTAGAGAGAGCCATCTCAGCATAAAAGAACAAAAGGTTTTCTTGGCAGGATCTTTTGAGTTTGGTTTTGAAGTTTCTTCTCACTTGTTCTGAGGCAGTCCTAGCTCTTATGAGTAGGAATCCTGTGAATCCTCTTTTTCTTGTTATGACATGGGAGGAAAAGGATCTCATCATCTCATCTCATCTCATCTCTTTTTTTTTTTTTAGTATTTTGACAAATTTACAACTATAGCAAGAGTATAGACTAGATATTTTTGCAGTTGCTAGAGCAGTAACACCATTGCATGCTTTTGAACTGCTCATGACAGAGTTTTAGCACTGAAATTAATAAACTTTTTGTGTGAAGAAAAAGTAGATTTGAAAATGTGCATTTTAAACAAAAATATAAATCTCTCATAGAAAAAACAAGCAAACCAGCATTTATTTGCAACTCTGTTCTGAATTCTGAACACCAAAAAAGAGAGCAACCCTATGTGGCTCATTTTGCTCCATTTTTACAATAAAGCTGACTAGCTAATTCCTGATGTATTTGAGTCCTTATATGTAACCTTTACTTGTTTGGAAGTTGCTTAAGCTTAAATAATTATTTTCATTGACATAATTATATAACAGGTGATGTAAGAATAAGGGCAGGTTAGTAAACATGGATCTGAGCCCATTGGTGGAAATAACTCCTACATAATCTTGGAGTGGCTTTCGGAAACTACAACAATTAATGATATTTTATATTTTCCAGGTTCACAGAATTACTCCAAATCCTTTCAGAGAAATCCTCCAGCCTCAAAGAAGAGATTTCAGATTGCTTCTTAACCTGTTTTAGGAAGAAACAGAAACCCTCTGCACGGAATGAAAGACTGAAGCACTAAATTTGCCACTTAGTATCTCGTGTAACAAAGAAGGTGTGCATTATGCTGGTGTCTGCTGAGCCTTGCAATTCTCAGGATGCCTGCATTACCTTCTTTTAAAATTATTTGACCAGAGGTTAGATTAAAAATTAGAGCAAAATGGAATAAATGGTTGAGGTGTTTGCAGTATCAAGAGACTGTGACTGCACTTTCTTCCCAGGCATTCCTCCTTTTTCTTCCTTTCCTAGGGAATTGTTTTTCTACCTATCAAATAAGATACCTTTAACATAAAGTGCTGTTCCCACTTCATTTGTTTCCTTAAAGATGTTCTAGTCTATCTATCAGTCATATATAAAATTTACACTTTTAAAAGGAGTTTGCAGTACTTCCTCTTTAACTACTGTTTTAACATTTCTTCGTTTTTCAGTCTGTCTGCTTATTATTATACTATTATAATATTTGATCTCTTACAAATATTATTTGTACCTACTTCTTCTTTTAATCCTTTTGAAATCTCATTCATTGCTTTTACTTATGCTGTTCTAAAAAACAGTAACTGGGAACTGTTGGGAGAAACTTTGTTTAGACGAAATAATGTTTTCCCTGCCAAGCCAAACATGTTTATAGGTGCTGAGCAATTGAACCAGCATGCTGACAAGTCTGTAAGACCATTTCGACTTTTTGAGATTTATTGTGCAAATGAAGAGGAGAGCAGAACAACAAGCATCTGCCTTCTGCAGCTTAAAAGGAAAGACTTGTTAATTACTAGAGCAGCAATGGATCACTCTCAGGTGGCAAGAGAGAGGGAAGAGGGATGTTTGCTGTCTACCAGAAGTATTTTAATACTTCTCCCTTTTGGTCAGTTTTTGGATGCCTGACAGAATCACTGGTCATCTTACATCCTCATAATCATTATAGACTCATTCCAGGTTGGAAGGGACCTCAAAGATCATCTCGTCCAATCTTTGCTGGTAAAAGCACAGTCTAGACGAGAAGGCCCAGCACCTTGTCCAGCTCAATCTTAAGTGTCCAGTTTTGGGGAATCCACCGCTTCCAATATAATGGAGAGATTATTCCAATGGCTGATTATTCTCATTGTGAAAAGTTTTCCTCTTGTGTCCAGTTGGAATCTTCCCAATATAACTTGCACATGTCACGCCTCGCTTTTCCATAAGACTCCTTATGAAAAAGGAATCACCATCTTCTTAGTAGCCACCCTTTAAATACAGAAACATGGTGATGAGGTGCGCCCTAAGTCTCTTTTCTCCAAGTTGGGCAAATCCAGTTTTCTTAGCCTTTCCTCACATGACAGGCTACCCAGGCCTTTGGTCATCTTTGTTGCCTTTTACTGCACCTTCTCCACCCTGTCCACATCTTTTTTGTATAGCAGGGACCAAAATTGAACACAGTATTCCAGGTGTGGCCTGACCAGAACTGAGCAGAGTGGGATAATGACTTTATCTCTCCTGGTGTTGATGCAGCCAAGTCTCATATTGACTTTCTTTGCTGCAGCAACAAACTGTTAACTCACACTGAACTGCTTTCCCACCAGGACCCCAGGTCCCTTTCCACAGAGCTGCTCCCTAGCCAGGTTGATCCCCAGCCTGTGCTGTTCTCCTGGATTGTGTTTTTCCATGTGCAGGACCTTACACGTGTCCTTACTGAACTTCATAAGGTTCTTGTTAGCCTGATTTTTCAGCCTGTCCAGGTCTTCCTGCAGGGTGGCTCTCCCTTCCAAGGTGTCCACTGCCCCACTCAGTTTGGTATCACTGACAAACTTTATTTGGGTATGCTTGTTCCCATAATTCAAACCACTGATGAAGACACTGAACAGTGCTGGTCCCAGTATCATTCCCTAGGGGACTCCACTTGAGGCAGCTGCCAGTGTGAAAGGGAGCAATTTGCCACCCCCCTCCAGGTGTGGCGTGTCAGCCAATTCCCCACCCACCGCATGGATCACACATCCACATCATCCCATACACATTTCTGTAGGAAGAGGCTGTGGGAAGCCATATCAAAAGCCTTGGAGATGTCCAGATAGACAACGTTCACCACTTGCCCCACATCAACCAAGCAGGTTCATTTGTTGTAAGAGGCAGTCAGGTTTGTCAAGCACAATTTGCCCTTGGTCAATCTGTGCTGCCTTTTCCTAATCATAGGCTTCATTTGACATGTAACAGCCCCCAGGAGACTTTATTCCATGATTTTCCCAGGGACCAAAGTAAGACTGATGGGCCTATAATTTTCTGGATCCTCCCTTAAGTGCTTCTTGTAAATAGGAGTGACAACAGCCTTCTTTCGGTCTTCCTGAACGTCCCCCAAACTCCACAACTTGACGATTATGGAGAGTGGCCTCGTAGCTGTATCAGCCAACTCTCCTTGGTTGAAAACTGAGCCCATCAATCTGTAGAGGTCAAGCTCCTGTAATAGTTCATGTACCAACTCTTCCTTCACAGATGGTGCGTCTGTGTTTCCATCAGCCAGGATTTTTGTTCCCAAGGCCTGGTGCTGGTGAAAGGACATGGGTGAAGAAAGCGTTGAGTACCTTTGCCTTTTCAACCTTGTTAGTGACTAATTCATCTCTACTGTTCAACAGTAGGCAAATACTTCCCTTCTGTCTCTGTTTGTTTACAATACCTGTCCTAGTTTCAGCTGGCATGGAATTTATTTTCATCCTAGTAGCTGGTACAGTGCTGTGTTTTAAAGTGGTATGAGAATAATGTTGACTACACCCTAATTTTTTAGTTCTTGCTAAATTGTGTTTGCCCTATATCAAAGACTTTTCAGTGTCCCATACTCTGCCAGTGAGAAGGTCCAGAGGAAGCTATGAGGGAGCATAGCCAGGACAGCTGACCCCAACTGATCAAAGGGATATTCTATACCACAGAAGGCCCTGCTTAGTATATGAACTGGGGGAGAAGGAGGGGTGCCTGGGAGGGACCTATTGCTGCTCAGGGGTGGACTGGGGTCAGTGGGTGGTAAGCAATTATTTTGTGCAATTGCTTGTATTTCTTGGGGTTTGTTCCTCTCTCTTATTTTCCCATTTTCATTTTACTTTACTGTATTTCAATCATTAAACTTTTCTTATCTCAGCCCATGGGTTTTATCTTTGTTCTGATATTCCCCTGCATGCCACCGGGGTGGGGTGTATGCATGATACTTTGTCTTGGTCTGGGGCTAAACCATGATAGTACCTGAAGAACTCTTTATTGTAGTTTTTGACATCTCTGACAAATTTCTATTTGAGCTGAGGTTTTGTTTTTCTAACTGCATCTCTGCACACCCTTGCAATGCCCTTGTGCTTACTTGGACATAATCCTGAAGCCCAGAAAAAGGTTCACAGAGAACTGGACAAAGTGTTTGGTAAGTTTTCCATTCCTCCTTTATCAAGATTGAAGAAATTGAGATAGGAATGCGCCATGTGGCCATTCTGGAGTTCTAAGTAGCGAGAGGTGACTGGGATGGGTGCTGGAATATCTGCAGGAGAGAGTACTGAGAAGGTTTCCCAAGTAAGGGGTAGGGTTTTTCTCTTTTATTTTTATGGTGAAGTTATAGACAGACACTTATTTGCTGCTCTTTTGATCCTTCTTCCTTTCCCTTTTCTCCTCAGGAGTATATCAAGTATTGAATGGCACAAATATTCTTGTCATAATTTATGCCCCACCAAGATTTTCCCTGACCTGGAGAAGTTTAGTCCTGATCGATTCTTCCTTGAACATTATAAGGAAAAGCACCTGTATGGTTTCCAGATATTTAATGTTGATAGTTTGCATGCATCCATCACTTTGTAAGTGACATTTCTGGTCTCACTAGAGGGTGACGTGAAGGACATTTCACCCGCAGTTTCCCTTTCGGTGTTGTGATTGTTTCATGATAGGCTTTTCAGCTGAGTGTAGGTGTCATGGTGTCAGCAGTGGGGCTGCTGCTGGGGTGGCCTCTGAGAAAAGGCTACAGAGAACAGAGTTCCTGCTGACTCCATAATGGAGCCACTGCAGGACATAGCTGAGTTCAGCCGCCAAGGCAGAGGCACCTCTGTGAAAAAGCATTTACAAGTGCACAAAAAAATGCTAAACAGACGGAGGAGTGTGGGGAAGGAAAAGAGAGGGAAACAGCAGTGCAAGCACAAAGGTCAGTCAAGGGGAAGGAGGCAGTGCTCCAGGGTCCAGAGCACAGAGTCCTCAGCAGCCTGTGGAGAAGCCATGCTGGAGCAGGAGAAAAGTGTGAGGAGGGAGCAGCAGAGAGGAACTTTTGTCTTTGTTTCTAACCTCCTCATTATCTGGTTTTAATATTCTATAAATTAAATAGAATTTCTGAAGTTGAGTCTGTTTTGCCCAAGATGGTAACCAATAAGCAATCTCCCAGTCTTTATTTTGACCCATAAGTTTTTGTGTCCTGTTAAGGGAGGGGAATGAATGGGTGGGTATCTGACTGCTGGCCAAGGCTAACTCATCACAGCTTCTAACAGGCTGTACAGCTACGACTGTGTGATGTGCAGGTACATCAGATGTGGACAAAGAACTTCCTAGGGCAAATACTGATACCAAATTTTCCATGCTGCAAGAATACAGGTAGCAGATTTGCAGTGCTGTGCTTCTGTGACCCACAAGGTTGTCCTGATCTTAAACTGCCCTGTTTATTCATTCCTCATGACCTCTGGCTCACTTCATGTAGTGCGTTGCATGCTGCTGAATGTTTTCTTTTAAGTTGCTGGAGTCTAGCAGGGAGGAGGCTGTGTAGAATCTAGCCAAATCACAGAGAAGTGGGTGGAATCTTCACTTGTGACCTTGGACGAGTTGTCATCAGCCAGCTTGGGAGTGTGCGTTTTCCTTGACACATTGACGAATAAATATAGGTGTGGTGCTTTCGTAGCTACTTAGTGTTAATGGCTATTAGTTACGGTAACATCACTGACATCTTAACAGAACTGCTTTACAAGAGTAGTCTGTGTTCTGGGGAGTGAGTGGTGGTCTCTGTTATTCTAAGACATGTTGTTATCCTGATAGGGAAGTTTATGGTTTCTTAGAAGGCAGGCTGAAGGTATTCTGATGGGGATAATTCATTCATGCAAAATATCTTGTAGTGAAGGATCCCAGATGATGGCTATTGAACAAAGCAGTTGTTGCTGTCCAGGCTGCAGAAACCAAGCAAGGTATGCTTTATGGAGGTGGCATCAAAGCAACCGGTCTGTCTCTGAAAAACAGCTGTGGTGTCTGTCTCACAAATGCTGTTAATCTCCTTTACCTGTGTGAGAAAGAGTCCACAGAAGAATTTGAAGCTGGAGTCTTCCTCAGGATTTGTTCTTGGAAGCCTAGATTTTGGGCATGAAGCTGTAGTAGTTTAGTTCAGGCATAAAATTTAGTATCAGGCCCTAAAATTCCTCTGATGAGATCTCTGAGCTGTCCAGCTGATGATGTATTTTGAAATGGAGACATACTGTGTTATATTTTCTTTGTGTAGGTGATGGCTGTTGTGGACTACAAATAGCCTGTTTTTACAGCATAGCTTTCTGCGTAAAGATTAATCATGTTGTGATGGTGTGTGTTTAGAAAGAGAGAAGTTCTTGCTAAGAAAAGCCTTTCTTAAGAAAAAGACCACTTTTTCAGAATGAGATGTGTACTTTTCTATTGTCCTTCTATTGTATCAGATCCACTTTAGCTTTGCTTTGCTTTGTTTTTGTTTTCTTGCTGTTAATCATGATCTTATTAGTTTTTCTTATTGAAGAATCCAGGCTGCATTCTAGGGTCCAGCAGAAACCCATGTTGTCATTGTGTCTCTTGGCTGACACAGCTGCCAAACATTTTGCAAGTCTCCTGTCAGCACAGGCAGATAGGGCTTCCACTTAGGCAAGAGGCTGAATAAAAGCAGGTTTGCACTGTTACAAGCATTTATGAAAGCAAAGATTCCCTAACAAGTGGAGCGCTCACAGGAATCCAATACTGAGCAAATACCTGTCTGGGTGAAAAGGAAATGCTAATCATAATCTGGTAGAAAACTCATTTCCTACAGAACATCCTCAAGGTTTGTTATGATTCCAAGTCTCGATGACATAATTAGGCCTCAAAGATGCTAGATCTCTCATTTCTTCTTTCTTGGGTATATATCTTTTATGTCTCATTCCCGTGTTTCTGCTGCCTTTTATTAACATCATCACCATTGTCAGCTGCTGGCAGGATGTTGCAATGTTTGTTTTGCAGTGTTCCTTACTGCTTTCCCAATGGCTTTTCACCTTCTCCATGGTGTTTCACCAATTTTTTGGGGTTTTGGTGTTTGGTTTCTTTTCCCATACAAGGAGTAATCAGCAGTTAGAAGTACAGATCTTTGGCTCAGAATCACAAGTAGTCACTTCATCTAATTATTGGTCCAATGAAGGCAACAAACTGCAAGATTTTTTGTAAATATGAGAGTATAATTATTCAGCTGATCTCCATGTTAAAAAGACAGAAGGTGACCCTCTTTATTTTGTGTGCTTGCTTCCTTCCTAGGATGTCACCTGAAGAAAAGAGGGGACTGATGATGCAAGACTGGCTATATATCTGCTGCTTTCTGTCACAAATGATTAAAAACAACAGCAAGAGTGGCAAAGTTCATTTCCAGCTGTTTACTGTGCAGAAAGATATAACAGTCAGCATTTATGATAAAATGTCTGCTGGGAGATTGCAGGAACAAAGTGCCAAAATTTACTCTCCTCCTCTGCCAAGGGTCACAAAAACCTTACTTAACTTCTGATGTTCTGAGCTTTCTCTTTGTGTTTTTTACCTTAGTTGTTTTGTTTATGCTGTTTGTTGATTTACTAAAAATGGCTGTGCAGTCAGTGCAGTCATTTTTGGTATAAAGCAAATAGGATAAATGTGACTATGGCCATAAATACCATTTATGCTTTATTCAAGGGGTGAAGTTTTGTGAATTGGCTGTGATCCATGCTGCCTCTACCAAAATTCTGTTTGACCAAAAGGTTTCTGAGCACCCGCTTTGAGAAACAGATGCTCAGTAGCCCTGCAGCAGTGAGACCCTGGATCCTCCTGAGGCAGGAACGGCAGCAGTGTATATGGTGGGTTTGGTACTGTGTCTACCCAAGCACTTTGCAAGCTGGAGCACAGGTGCTGGTGCTGCCAGTTGTGTTACTGTCACTCTTTTGCCTGTGCCTGAGCATTCAACAGTAAGATCAGTGAAGGCCATTTGAGCTGAGAAGCATCAGTGTGCTTTGCAGTGCTGTTGTTGGTCAGGGGTCTGTATCGGCTCTGGTTTTTGTAACCCCTGGAAGCCATCAACCTAGCTGAAAAAAGGTATTCTCCATCTGGCCCTTTAGTCATCGTGTTGGACAGTACTGGATCAGTTCTCTATGGCAAAATGGTGTTGAGCACCTGAAAACAGATTGAGAAAGGTGATATCAAGAAAACCCATCTATCTTAAATCAGCAAGAACGTGTTTTTTCTCTTGATGGTGCTTTGTGTTTTCCTTCAGACGTATTGCATGGGCCTGCAAAGAAGACTCTCACTCCTCACTTGGCTTGAGTCAGGTGAGGACAGGAAAGCAGCACTCTTCCCTCTGGCTTGCCTGCTGTCAGGAAATGCTAGCAGGCAGCCTCTCCATACAAGCGTATTTTAATGCTGTTTATTTTCCTGGCAGGAAGCCACGCCAGTGGCCTGTGTGGCGGCTCCGCCTCCTGCTCTTCTGGCCAACTTTTCCACACACTTGGCTTACTGCAACTGCAGTGCTGGGTACAGGCAGTGCGAGCTCCGCAGCCGGGATCAGGGCTTAGAGCAGGAGGCTGAGAGGCAATGGTGGAGGTCGTGCAAGGATTCTCAGGGAGACCCCAGCTGCTGCCCTGGGGAGCTGGGGTCATTGCTCTGCTGTTGACAATTCTGACTGTGTGGTCCCTGCCCTCCTTGATGGAATACTGGAGGCGATGGCGGATGATGACCTCAATTCCGGGTATCAGCCCCTGCTATCCTGTGCTGGGGAATGCTCTGCTTTTAGAGCGGGAAGGAGAAGGTAATGCCAGCTCACACTGTAGCCCAGCTGTGAGGTCCTTGCACTGTGTGGGGTTTGCTGGAGGAGCCAGTGGTGGTGAAGTGCTTGTGTGGCTGAGCTGCGGCTGGCTGGGGCAGGGAAGTGGGGTGTCAGAGGATATGCTGTTGCCTTTAGGTCTCTCTGGGCCTGTGGGCAGTCTGCAGAGGGGAACAGTGTGAGGAGGGGGCAGTGAAGAGGAAAGGAGAGGAACTGCATAAATGTGGCATTATTATCAGTCTCAAAGATTAACTAGAAGTTAAATCTGACAGCAGCTGCTGCTGGGCTCAGACCGTTAAGTTGTTGGTAGCATGGAGCATGAACGCTGTGGAATGTGTTTGTGCGAGAGGGAGGTGTGCTGGGGGCTCTTGCAGGAAGTGCTGTTTCACAAAGCTAAACACTGTCCTCATGACTTTTTGCTGTGATCCAAACAAAACTTGAAACAATTACCTTCCCTCCAGTGAGCATGTGCAAAGACCTTTAGCATGCCAAGTTGCTTTTACCCGGGCTCGCTTTCAGAATCATCTGTGACTTAGATTTATGTGTTAGAACTTGCTGAGTATTTACAGTACATCCCTCAAAAGCAAATCTTTTTGTTCTTGTACTGATTAATGGGACATTTTTGCCAGGTGCTTGATAGAGCAGTAATGTGCTAGGAGTTCCCTTTCCATTTGGTACTCATTTTTTAACAGGAACATACTTCTTTAGGAGTTGGTGGTATGAAAGCATTGCTGGGTCTGCTGTCAGTGGCCCACACTCTTCTGTGTGTGTTTGTGATGCCTGTGTATGCCCATTCTGCTCTGTGCACGTGTGTTGCTGGCTGTGCTGTTGTGTATGCTGCCAGAAGAGAGCCTAATGGGTTGTGGGAGCATGGGGAAGTCAAGTGTGAGTACAGCATTGGAACACAAATTGCCCAGTGCTGACCCACCCTGAGACACTGTGCCTCTGTTCACAAGGCACACTGTCATATCTTTCCTCTGGATCCAATCCCATATCTAAGTACAAATATGAGAGATCTGTGGTGGATGTGAGGGCAAGCAGCTTTCCACAAAGTTGGCTTTGGGGAAGCAGTAGGAGGATCATAGGATGTTTATATGAGCTGGACTGAGAGATTAATTTTCTTTTTCCTTTCTTATCCTCTTTTTTTAAAAATCTTCTTAAAAAAACCCCAAACCAAACCAGAATATTGCTTCTAGCTCCAGAAAGCAATTTGATGGAAACTCTGATGTTCTGTCTAGTCTCTAATCTAATTTGTTAGCAGGAATCACATTGCTCCCATGTCCAGCCATCTTTGTTCTTATTAATTTATGTAAAAATGAGTGATGTTTGTGGTTTATAATCTTTTTCATTAAAAATATGAACAAAAAATCTTTTAAAAAGGGTAAGGTTTTATAGCAGAAAGAAAAATAACTTTTCATATGATGGTGATTTTGTTTGTTGCTATTGGTAGACAATTGCTGGAAAATGTGCTATTTTAATCATGGCAATGTTAGGAAAAATATTTTAAAAATAGCAAAATAATCTGACACTTAATCCTGTTAGATGAGGTGTCACTAGAACTTTTCCTAAGACTAGGGGAAGCTGTATTTGGGCATCTATTAGAAAGCTACTTTTTTATTTTTCTTTTTTTTTTTTCCCCTTTGATTTGGGGACCTTTGAATTTTCAACTCTGCAGAGGCCTGTAAAGGTGTCATTTGTTGTTTAAGCTTGTTTCTGAAAGGGCAAAGAATTGTTTAAACCTTGAACATTCGGAGAGTGGCCCCCACCTCTAATACTGCAGAATGAATCTGATTGTCCTCTGTGATGAGATAGTATCAAAGACCTTTTGGAATGAAAGTAAACACCATCTACTGCTCTTCCCGTACCAACCGATCCAGCTATCTCACATGCTTTCTGTATAGCTAAGCTGACAAGACATGGACTGGATAAGTGTGCAGTAATGTGAGAGGAGAATTGGCTGGGTTGCTGAGCTCACTGGTATGAAGTTCAGCTGGCAGCTGGACAGCAGTTGTATCTCTCAGGTTGATCTGTGGCATAAATGATGCTGTGAGTCTGTGCCCTATGAGATTACGACACCTGAATTGTAAAGTCCACAGGTGCAAAATATGCTGCTTGGTCATAGCAGCAGGTTAAAACTACAACAAAAACAAAATTGCAGGGCATATGGTGTAAAAGAGTTCATTACAGAAGCCTTGCTTATTTAATAAACCCCCCTTGTTGAAGCTGTACTGTGATTTTCTATTCCAGGTTTTTTTAAACAGCTACAATTTTATGCAGAAGAGTTCAGAAGTTGGCCATTATTCAAACTTTGGATAGGACCATTGCCTGTCATGATTTTGTATCACCCTGACAGTGTGGAGGTGAGTGTACTGGTCTCCTATCTATCCTACTGTCATGCAGAGCAGTGTCCAACCTGTTAGTTTCTCTTATCTCAAGGTAATTTTTGTTAAAAAGGGCTTGGACTGATTTGCTTTGGGATGGTCCTCTGAGTTAGTGCTAAAGAAAGGCATAAAGCAGAGGATTATAAAAAGGCTTAATCAGAGGGGGTTGGGGAGAATGCTGAAGATGACTAGCAAATAAAAGCACCGAAGAAGCATCTCCTTTAGCTTTGTTTTCACATATGTGAAAGCTTCTGCTCCCAAGATTAGAACAAACAAGCAGATAGCAGGGAAGATGGGACCGCTGAAATAAGGATAGAACATTATGAAATTCAGGTTGCAATGCTTGTGGTCTCTTGACAGACTTCTGCATTAGAACTTGGTGGGTCTGTTTTGATGCCATGAAATGTAGACATTGGTTTTGCTCCTGACAGTGATTGTCCTTGGACTAGGAAGACAGTGTTGCTTCTCTGTTGGAGTGTTTCTTGAAGACGTAGTGAAGAAATCTCTCTCCATCTAACAAATGATATTTTTTCTTCTTCGTTCATTTTTCTGACAGGTTATTCTGAATAGTTCAAAACATATAGAAAAATCATACCTATACGATTTCCTGCATCCATGGCTGGGCACTGGACTTCTGACAAGGTATAATGTATAATGAAATGCAGGTGCACTGCTGTCTTTTTGAAATTTGCAGGGTGTATGACCGGAAGAGGTCTTGGTGGTAGGAATGCTATGTGTATTTCTGAACAAAGAGATTGTGTGCATTGCTTATCTCAGCTGGTCTTGCTGCAGACCAACAGGATGGGCCTGAGGTTGGTGATGCTTTGGGGTAGGATGGGAGAGTATCTGCACCCTTTCCTTCATTTCATTCATGAAGTGGAGGATCATGAGAAGTGAGCCTGGGTAAGAGCATAAATCAGGAGTGGAGAGAGGGAGGAGCAGTGGTGTAAGGGTTTAGTGTCCTCCAGTGTTGGAAGGGTAAAGGAAAGATTGGTCTGGATGATGCAGATATTCAAGAGTCAGAGCAAGGTGAGTATAGAGTGGCCTTGGTACCTTTGAGCCTCTGAGTTTTTGCAAAAACATCAAGGTCCCCATGTTAGTAGTGAAGCTTTGTTGCTTGTTTGGAGCCCTCAAAGGTGGACTCTTCATGCTTTATGATGGGGCCATGGTACTGTAAAGCCAGCTGTGATCATGTGGTGTGGGAAGTTCATGTGAGAGGATGAGGCATGTGTTTTATCCTGAGCTTTGTTCATGGCCTTTAGGAAGACCTTTAGTAAGTAATCAGTAACAATGTGCAGAGGTGAGGTCCATGGGCATCAGGCATGGTGTATCCTCACTGTTTTTCCTTACTGGTTGTTTTTTCTTCTGTAGACTTATAGAGGTATTTTGACTTCCTTGTGCTTGCAAAAATATAATGGAGGAGAATGTTCCAGTCTCTGCTGATTAGGGGCAGCAGTGGCAGACAGCCAGCAGATAAGCTGCCTGTGGAGTGCGCCAATAGCAAGTTAACAGGGGCAGTGGTGTGATGGTTTTACCCTGTAAGCAGAAGTGCCAGCTGTGTGTCTGTGGGGGATGTGATTTAGAAAAAGTGAACAAGAACCCCCAGGAAGCTGGTGTCACTCACTGTGGCCTCTGGCTTCAGAGGTTTGGCTTCTGACTGGCTTCTGCTTGGTCCCTCTGAGCCTGTGCATTGACCAACAAGGATGTATTTTCTGGAGGCTTGTTGGCATCTCTGTTTGTTGAGACCAGCTGGAGAAATATTGGCTTCTGCTTCTGAGAGATCTGGAGCAAGAAATATTTTCACTTGCTCCTTCTTTGGAGTGCTATGAACAGCTTGAAGAGACATCTACAGTGTGTCCACCTCTTCCAGGCTGCAGTATTTACGGTGTACTTCCTGTAATGGTGAGGGTTTTATTTTTGACTTGGAGTTTTTTTAGCCTTTCTTCTCCCCATTAATTTTACAGCACTGGAGACAAGTGGCGGTCACGGAGGAAAATGATAACTCCCACATTCCACTTTGCAATCTTGAATGACTTTCTAGAGGTCATGAATGAACAAGGAAATATTTTGGTGAAGAAACTTGAGAAGCATGTTGACAAGGAACCATTTGATGTCTTTATGGACATCACTCTGTGTGCCCTTGATATCATCTGTGGTAAGTCCTGTTCAGTTATTGTGGTGAGACTGCGAATAATGCAGAAGATCATGAGTTCACCTGTGCCAGTTTGTGTAAGATGGTTGAAGAGGAATGTCCCTGCATATTTTCTAAATGCATTTCCATCCTTCCCAACCTTTTTCCCAGGGTTTACTATGTGCATCTGAGCAGGTGAGTTTGAGGTTTGGCAGGACAGAGGTAGCAGCCTGAAGTGGTGTTGAAGAGCAGGATTCCTGGGCATGGAGATACAAAGAAAGCTCATTCCCTGCAAAGGGATATGTGTATTCACTTGTTGAACGGGTGGTGTAGAGATAGTCAGAAGCTGGGAGCAGTAGTAACTTACTGTGTACTGTGCATTTGTGAAATGTTGGTATTTTCCTCCTAGAAACAGCAATGGGCAGGAATGTGGGTGCTCAGAAGAATAAGGATTCTGACTATGTTTCTGCTATCTACAGGTAAATGCACATTTTCGTTAGTCACTTTGTAGTTGAGCTAGAGTTGATGCTGCTGGTGTCAGAAGGGAATGCCAGGGGGATCAGAGAGGGAGGGATGTAAAGCATAGGAACAGACTAATCCTGAATCACTAAATACCCTGGAGATATTGGAAAGACATGTACATATGGCACTTATGGTCATGGTGTAGCAATGGACTGTGCTGGGTTAACATTAGGTTAACAGTTGGACTCACCAACCTAAATAAATCTATGATTCTGTGATCCTACCCCTGGCTTTTGTTGAGACAGGTCTGATACAGAAAAGGAGTAGACCTTGAGGGTTTGATTATCATCAGTTCCTTGGCCTTTTCCAAATTGTACCACAAGTCTGCTTGAAGTAGGTAATAATTACTCCTCTGCAGCTAAAGCATGTGCAAGAGCTGAATAGCAACGACAATCAGCCTTTCCAAATGTACTCCAGTTGTGCTTGACCATACTTGAAGTCTCATATTGTTCATTTTAAATATATTTTAAATACTTTTACCTGTGGTCTGGTATCTGGACATTCAAATAGGAATGCAATGCTCTCAGAAACTGTTTAAGTTCTTGGGACAGATATTTTGGAAGCCTGTCATGAGTAGTCTTTTCAACAGTCAATGCTTTACTGAAGTGGGGTGTGACGGGACTGGATGACTTAATAGGCCTGTTTCAAGAGGATTCCAACTAAATGAGAATATGCTGTCCTTCTCAGGGAGCAATGCTTAAAGATACAAAACATAGTAATGCTGGGACAAGAAACAAAAATTTTGAGATGATATAAAATCAAGAAACAAATGTGAATGGCCTTCCTTTCAAATAATGGGTTTAAATCTACACAATATGTTAAGTTCTTTTTTTTTGTTCTTGAAAGTATGCAATAATTTGGGGGTTTTGTCAAGTAATGTTACATGATATAATTGTTTTGCCCCTAGGATGAGTGATCTAATCCAACAGCGACAGAAGAGCCCTTGGCTTTGGCCTGATTTTTTGTATATACTGTTCAAAGAAGGAAGAGAGCACAAGAGGAACCTCAACATCCTTCACAATTTTACAGATATGGTATAGAGTCTTTAAAAAAATTTCATTTAAAATGATAATTTTCATTCTTGGAACAAAGTTTTGCACTCAGAGCTTCCAAATGGGGGTGAGGTTCAGCCTCCTTGATATGCTGTCTCTCTATTGGGATGCTGAGGAATTCCATGAAAAGAATACAAGAGCTGACTTCCCTTTCAGGATCTCTGTGAATTTAAACAAGGAAGTAGACTAATCTAAGGGAGTGTCAGAACTTGCAGATCCTTGAAAACTGAAACAAACAACAGAAATTCATTGAACTCTTGTTCTGCCCTGAAAGCTCCACATCTGGATCACCTGCAATAGCTCACTGCCAAGTTTGGAGCAGTAAGCATAGGGCTCTGCATGGTAGTGCCATTGGGTCCAGCCCTCAGAAACTGATGCCTGTATTCATTTTCCCCTATTTGGGGCAGAACTGCTGAGATGACCAAACACATGCAGGTCCCCACATCAGCAGTAAGACACTCTGACACAGAAATCATTAAGCATGCATCACTCACTTGACATAAAATGAAATCTTCTCTCACCTTGTTAGACTGTGGAAGCAGCAGCCCTTTCTCTTACCAAATAATTCCTATGCTATTCTCACCAAAGTTTTCCCTCCCAAATCTGCTATTAGGATGTTATCAGAGAGGCTGTTTTCCCTGTGCATGTACCCCATGATGTCACTGTATTAATGTCTATGACAAAAGAAAATAATAACTGAACTTTGGCTACATGTAATGAGCCACATTGACTCTGTGTTGTTTTAAAGTACTTCATGTTTTGCTTCCTTTTATTGGAAGTGGCAGCAGTGAGGCATGAGAGAGGCTCTTAAGAGGACATAAGGTAACACACTCTTCCCATGCTGGGCTGATGCACTGAATACAAGAAGCCAAATCTTAGAAGATGACAAGGGACCGTTAATAATTATGTCTCCTGGTGTAGGTGCTGACAGCAAGCAGTGAGGTGAAGGATGGGTCAATATGTGACACACATGCATGTCCAGTGAGGAGAACAATGTGTGCATATAGAACTGTATTTTTTTCTTCCATTCAATGATTCCTCCAAACAGAATTGCATACTCTACATGCTTTTTAATTATTTTGTTGTTTTTAAGAGCAACGCCAATTTATTGAAGGGTTCTGTTTTGGTTTTGCAACAGCAGTGGCAACAATGAGAAATGTATGTCTGTTACTGGGTCTGTACTTTGACCTAAAAACAGAAAATTCAGCCATTGGTCTCATACTGGAGAAAATTTGGGAAGCTTTAGTGTAGTGCATTCAGTAATACTATGTGTAGCCTTCACGCAGGATTATGGGATGCCCTGGCTTCTCTTCAATTTCCTGGGTTTTTCAGAGGTTGGAAGTGAGATCTTTCCTTAGTTATCAGATAGGATAGAGAAGATCTTATTGGTGATTAACATGTTCACACTGTGGTGATTTTTTTGATATGCTGTTGCCATTGTTGGCATTCATGATTGGCTTGTTCTGGATACTCTGGGTATGTTTACACTTCTTGATGATCCCCAAGTTGTATGTAGTTTGGCTATCTATTTTCTTGATCACACAAAGGCTGTTCAAGGTTTATTCTCTTGCTTGGGGTAAGAGAGGTTGGTCATAATTCAGTACTAATACAAAAAGTCAGTTAAATTTCATGACCTAATGCTGACAGCTGTGCTAACTGGCTCATGTAGACTGCTGCAGATGGATGTTGTTGTTTTGATAAGTTGGGACAAATCTGTATGATGCAGACTGTGTGCTTGTGCTGAATTCATCATATCTGATGTAATGGTTCTAATATCAGGTCATTGCAGAAAAAGCTGAAGAACTTAAAAGCACCAAGCAGAACAAACCTGATAATGATGGCAATTCTGAAGAAAGTGGTCCCAGAAAGAGAAAAGCATTCCTCGACATGCTGCTGAATGCGACAGATGATGAAGGGAACAAATTGAGTTCCAGGGACATTCGTGAGGAAGTGGATACTTTCATGTTTGAGGTAAACAAGGAACTCATTGGTTTGTTGTTCTTTTCTTTTGGTTTTGGATGGTTTTGTTTGATGGGTTTTTTGTTTATTTTTTTGCTCCAAACCCAAGATTCAGAATTTGTAGGTGGTGACTCTTGTC
Source organism: Pomatostomus ruficeps (assembly GCA_013400735.1). NCBI lineage: Eukaryota > Metazoa > Chordata > Aves > Passeriformes > Timaliidae > Pomatostomus > Pomatostomus ruficeps. The sequence goes on along the minus strand of VYZT01020426.1, from coordinate 63,796 downwards.
TTAGTTCAGGAGGTTGCTTTTAGCATGATTTCATTTTAGCCCTGGAAGCCTAAGAGGAAATCACAATGTTTCTATCCCAGAGGTAGGATAGAATCATGGATGTGCCCTGGGAAAATGTCAGATAATGCATATGTGGTAGGCCCTGCCTATATGAGCAGGCTCTACTATGAAAGCAGGTGAGAAATAAAAGCCTAAGAGCTGACATGGACTATGGGCTCTTGGCTTGTGTTGCAAACCTCATTAACACTGAAGAGTTTCAGTGTTTTCACTTGCATTTTGTCGTGTCTCCTCACATTTTTTCCCTTGGCTGCAATCTTCTGGTTCTGTTGTCCGCTGTGCATTAGAGCCTTGTCTTCTCACAAGAATCTTATCACAGAATGGCTTGGGTTGGAAGGGACCTTAAAGATTGTCTTGTTTCAAGCCTCCTGCTATGGGCAGGGATGTCATCCACTAGATTAGGTTGCCCAGGGCTCCATCCCATCTGGCCTTGGACACCTTGAGAGACAGGATATTCAAAAGTTCTCTGGGCAAGCTGTTCCTCACTACTCTCTGAGTAAAGAATTTCTTCCTAACATCTAGTCTAAGTCTCTTCTCTTTTGGTTGAAAATTATTCCCTCTTGTCCTATCACTATTTGCCCACGTCACACTCCTTATTTTTTTTTTTTTATAAGCCCCCTCTAAGTACTGAAACATCACAATCAGGTCTTCTCAGAGCCTTCTCTTCTCCAGCCAGAACAACCCCAACTCTGTCAGCATGTCTTCACAGGAGAGGTGTCTCATCCATCTGATCATCTTTGAGGCCCTTCTTCTTGTCTCATTCTCTAATGAAGGATCTGAAGAAGATTTTCATGAGTTTTTCACACACTTCCATTAGATGGACTTGAATTCCCTCAGAAGAGCTTAATTCATAGAATTATATTAATACTGTTGTAACCTAGAGAAACTCTCTTCTCATCTTGTCATTTCTGTACTACAGCAGCATTCTGAACTTCACCATAAGTGTGCTTTTTTAGTATCAAAATCCTTTTTTGGTCAACTTTTCCCTTTTCCATTCCCCCCTTTTTAATCTGTTTTGTCCCTTCTTTGGTTCACCTTTTGTCTCCCCTTTCCTTTCGTCTCCTTCCCACTTCTTCCTGCCGTGCTGGGAACTAGTAGTTGATTCCCTTCTCATAGAAAACAAAGTATTTTCTCCTATGGCTACTGCTCTGTGTCTCATTAGACCAGTTTTAGACAGTTTTGTAAGGTTACAGGTTGTGTCCTTTGTACCTCTCCTGTGATAGTCACTGGCCTCCCAGATGTTGACTGGACAGTAACCAAAAAGATGAATATGCATCTGATTCATTGTGTAGATACTGATAGTTCACACAGCTTCTGAGAATCGGTAGGGAGGGATTTTGCTTGGGTTATTTCAATACCTTTCCCTTTTGGTCAGTTTTCAGCACCTGACGCAATTGTGGATCACCTTTTATCTTGATAGTTAGTGTGTTGAATAGAGTTATTCACTCTTGATTCTTGTTTTTTCATGGTTATGGGACTAATAAGTCTCAGTTTTCATATTACCTGCACACCTAAGTATTTACAAAGCCCACTGGTGCATGGGAGTAGAGCTGAAGTGAATGTCTTTGTAAATCTGGACCTGTAGGGCCATGATACAACAGCTGCTGCTATGAACTGGGTCCTTTACTTGCTTGGACATAATCCTGAAGTTCAGAAGAAGGTTCACAAGGAATTGGATGAGGTGTTTGGTAAGTTTGCATTCCTCCTTCACTGGGGTTTTGCTGCATTTGTGAGTTGAAATGTGTTAAAAGCCTAGAAGTAGAAGGGGAGTCAGGAGTGTGCCTTGTGGCCCCTCTGGAGCTTTCAGCAGCTAGAGGTGGTTGGGATGGATGTGGGATGGTCTGTAGGGGCAGATAACCATCTTTATGTCTCTGGTGCAAGATTGCAAGATATGCATGTTCCATATATTTGTAACACCTTCTTGTATGAGAGTTTCTGATGAGAGTTTCTGGGGGGATTCAGGATGAGTTTGTTTAGCCAGAGATTGGGACTTAGGGTCTTGGTCATCCCTCTATTTGTTTTTGGACAGACAACACTGAGCGTTCTGTTACAATAGATGATTTGAAGAATCTTCGATACCTTGAATGTGTTGTGAAAGAAGCTCTTCGTCTCTTCCCTTCAGTTCCCATGTTTGCCCGTACCTTGAGAGAGGATTGCTGCATTAGTAAGTAGTGTTCTGTTTGCCACATCCCCTCCTGTTAGCATTTCTGCAGTGGAGTTGTTTCCCAATAAAGGGCAACGTTGTTTTATTTTTCACTGTTCTGTTGTGTATAGGAAGTCACTTGTTTGCTGTTGTTTTGACTCTTCTTCCCCCTTTCTCTCTTCTCTTTAGAGGGATATCAGGTACCAAGAGGTGCAAATGTCCTTGTTTTAACTTACGCCCTGCATAGAGACCCTGAGGTGTTCCCTGACCCGGAGGAGTTCAGGCCTGAGCGATTCTTCCCTGAAAATTCTAAAGGAAGGCACCCATACGCTTATGTGCCCTTCTCAGCTGGTCCCAGGAACTGCATTGGTACGTATCTGAAGAGGAAGCCCTTGTAATGTAACAGTTCTGCTTTTGGATGTGGTAACTGAGCAATGAGTACTGTTTGTACAGTGTTCTTCCTCACCCCCCACCCCTGAATTCTGAATGCTGTGTGCCCTGCAAGCCTATTATTTGAGCAGTCACTTTTGTTTCTTCCAGAGGTTTTCCTTTCATCCTAGGGACCAGTGTCTATCATGCTGATGTTTCTTCCTCATTGCCTGTGCAGTCTGGCAGCACATTATTGGGCCCCTGTGTTAGGACATGATTGCTTCCAAATTTCTGATCCTCAGTGTTAGCAACACAGAATGAGAGAAGACACATGTCCTGCACCTCTTTTGCTTTGGAAACACCTCATCTATCTCTGTCATGATCTGAGCTGGAAGTCCCAAGCATGCAATCTGCAACTGATACATTCTTTCCTAATTTCTGACACTGGAGTTGGTTTGGTGTTTTCACTGTCATCCCAGAACTCGTTAGCACTTCAGATGTCACTGGCACACTTGGCATTTATCTGTGCTCTAAGTAGAGGCATGGTTGTTTATATTGTAGAACACCTGAAAAGACTGTTCCCTGCACTGATTTTAAGTGCAGATGGGGAACATCCAAAAGCTGTCATGCTATTTTTGAGAATAGGAAAAATTACTTCTTTTGGGTTGTTTTTTTTTTTTTTGTGTTTCATTGGTTTGGTTTGGTTTCTGTTTTGGGGGAATGGGATTGATTTGTTTTGAGTTGTCTCTTTGGTAGTATGTAGCACTGGGTCAGGCCGGCTAACTAGGCCGAGGAGCCCCAAGGAGAGCCAAATAATGAACCACACCGAGACGACAGACGAAGAGGGCAGAAAGAGAGAGAGGGCAGAACCCTCTGCCTTTATTTATATGTTTTTACAAATCACCGTGGATTGGAGGTAGAAATCAACACCTCTCAATTCCACTGGTCAAGCATCTGTCTATCATATTTCTCCACCCAGTATACTGGAATTATAAACACAGGAAAAGTATAGATAGTTGCTAAGAAACCATGGCCATGTTTACAGAAAAAGGTATGAGAAAATTTACAGAAGGAAAACACTGCAAAACTACAAAACTCAGGGCAATAGTAGTAGGTGCACTTTTCCATAAGAGCAGTAAACTAAGTCTTCCCTTGTTCCAAAGAGAAATCTAATTTAGTAGAACATGTCTAGCTAGTTCCTGAGTGTGCAAAAAGATGGGCAGGAGAGGTGGTTCATTAGTATCATTGCAGAAGCGCATGTGTGTACATGTGTACGGACTTCCATCTGTGTATATGATACAGAGGAGAGAACATAAAATATTCTGAGCACTGCGTTTTGTGTCCCATCTCCATTTCTTAGTTTTTGTGAACTGCCTAGATTGTGGTACTTGGTTTGCTTTCCCTCACATTTCTCTGTTCTCACATTTCCTCCTTCACCTTTCTCTGAAGTGCAAATCAAACTTTGCCCTGTGTGCTACCAAATCATCAGTGTGTGTGAGGCTTAATGACCACTGAAGGAAGGTCTGTCTGTCATTCTGTTGCAGTTGCGTCTCCTTTGCTCCTCTCCACATATATGGAACCATGAGATTTTTGTCTCCCTAGAGTCCCCATGCTCCATTTTCTGCTCAGATGTGCACCATCCATGCCCCCTGCCTAGTCCATCCAAGAGACATGACAAGGCTGTGTTTTGCAGTAATTCCATATAAATTGTTGACAGTTTCTGTGTTGCTGTTTGAGTTCTGTGTACTATGGGAAAGAGGATGTCCTATGGATTGTTCCAGGAACGCCAGAGTTTTCATGTAGAGAAGAGTTCTAGTGTTAGTTGTATCCATATGAGCTCGATTTTGGCCTAAAGCTAGTTCTGTTCTCAAGGCAAATGCACAGTCCTTGCTGTCTTGTGTTCCTGTTAGCATCCAAGTGCAGCAACTGTTGATGCAACCTGACAATAACTATTTTTTTTCTGCCCTGTAACTCATAGGTCAGCGCTTTGCACAAATGGAGGAGAAGACCATTCTAGCCCTCATCCTGAGGCGCTTTTGGGTGGAATCATGTCAAAAACCAGAAGAGCTTGGTTTATCTGGAGAGTTGATTCTTCGTCCAAATAATGGCATCTGGATTAAATTGAAGAGGAGACCACATGCTGGATCAGAATGAATGGAATTTCAAGTTTACTTCCAAATTTTTCAATCTATTTAGGCTGAGACATATTTTAAAATCAAATATTTTCATGTCAGTCCAGCAATTTGTTAAAACCAGTTGTTACTGTTTCATTAAAGAAGATGTAATAATAGCCCTAATTGCTCTACTTTTATAGTGCTTGTGAACTTCATGTTAATCTTTGAAATGCAAGTCTTTAAACCTTAACTTTTAGTGCCATATCTGCTCAGATGAAACTATTCTATTGCCACAGTGCCACAAAAACATAAGCTATAGTAATAACAACAGCAATGCCTGTGATGAAGTGATCAGCTTACATGCCATAGCATTTTCCAGGTAACTGGAAGTCTCAAGTATTTGTAAGGTTTTCAGGTTTCTTTGGTGCTAAAAGACACAAGTGATAATTCTTCCTCTTGGCACAGCATTTTTTCTTTTTTAGTGATGACTGCCTTGTAAAGATCAAGCAAAAATCTCTGATAATTTTACTCCTCCTTGGTAAACATTTACAGTAGTTCTTAAGAAGGGAGGACTCTGAATTATTTTTCAGTAAACTGTACCAAAAGCATTAATCTGTATAACCATAGCAGGAACTATATAACAAATTACACACAGGATTTCATGACAGAAGCACTGTATTATTACAAACTTTGAGAATAAACTTCTAATATGCCTCAATGTGAACTGAAATTGTATCTGTTGAAATTGCATGCCTGTGTGCAGTTAAACTGCTGATGGATAATTATTTCTTAGCATCAGTTCCTCTAGGGTGACCAGTCAACTAGATTTTACTGTGCTACTCAAAGCCAAAACAATAAGTCGGTGTGCTCTTGCCTTCTAGGGCTCTGAAGGCGACATACCGAGTTTTTTGCTAATTGATGTTGAAGAGGAATTACAGTGATGGAATGAAGCACCTGTGAAAGTTTCTGATTGTACCTTCGGGACAGGTCAAAATCTGCTATGGGCCACACAGCTGGAGAACAGACTCTCTATGATTTTTGCAAGCTCTGAAGAAACAGCTGGTGCTAAACCAAGCTGAGGTCCTGTAGCTGGTCTCCCCTTTACTTGTGCTCTATGCTTCTGGGCTTCTTTTGGCTGGTATATGTTGCTCCAGCACGATGCCTGATGCCATACAGAGAGCGGTGCCCACCGACAACCCCACTCGTGTCTTGAGTTGTTCTTGCCTCTTGGTGGTGAGGGCTTTTGGTGTGTTGTTGCCTTTAGGTTGTTCTTGGGCTGTGGGCAACCTGCAGAGGGGAACTGGATGAGAAACTGGAGGTCAGGGCTGGTACAACTAATTTGGATTGGTCCACTCTAATGATTAATGTGTTAAAAAACAAGAAAGGAGTAATCTGTCCTTACTGGTTTTGTTGACATTTACAGATTCTTTCTTTTGTCTGTTTCCATGTGCCCATTTAACAACACTTAGTCATTTAATACTGCTGTACTTTGCAGAATATCATAATAAAGACAAAATAATTCATATTTTTCCAAATAAATTAGAGGTTTCCTTGAACCTGCCAAATTCTTTATATTCTGATAAGCCTAGTTTTTACCATTTTCTGAGGATCTTCTAAAAAGAAAATTTTTAGCTGTTTAGTTGACATAAATGAAATCACAGACAAATAGTCTATAATTGCTACCTTTATTTTACCATTAAGAAAAAAAAGTCTAACAATAGTAGTACTTGCATTCTTCAGCCTTCTTTTTCAAAGATAAGTTTCATTGTCATATAATAACAAGAATTTCAGTTTTCAGGGCTGAATGTAAACATTGTCTTCATTATAGTGAGATAACTTTTGAGGCCACGTTCATATGTTAATGCACATAATACAATTGACACATTTTCCAAAGAGACTCTAAGTTAAGGAATTATTTCATGCTTTTGGGTACTTGGCAGTGTGAACTTTCAAGGTGAACAAGATTTGCATCCAGAATATATTTTCTCAGGACATTTGGTATGTAGTTGAAACTTGGAGAGGTACCTCATGTCTTAAGTGAGGTCCTTAAATTGAGGACTTTCAAGACAAATGAAAACTAATGTTACTTCCTTTTCTTCTGTGGGATTTATTTTGTGGCACTAGTTTGTAAGACAGACCAAATTATAACAATTTTTTGCATAAGACAATTTTTATGACTTCTGTCTACACTGACCAATATTTTTTCTTGTGCTTTGCTTTTGTACCATGCTCTTGTCATATAATGTGTGTGTATCTCCTATGATTTTCTTACACTCTCCAAAATGACTAAGAAAATAATTGAGACAAAAGCTGGATAAAAGTATAATAAGAAACTCATTATGGAAAGTGCATGGGCTCAAATGCCAGCAACAAGGTTGCCAATGTGAAAAATCCCTATTCAGTGATTACATCAGTGCTCATCAGCACTGATGTAATCCTGTAATCTTTGTGTTCTGAATTGTTCTGAAATGGCAGTGGTCTCTTATCTTCTGTTGTGAGAATTGTTTCTGAAGCAATCAGAGGCTGCTAAGGAAACAAAAATTCAGGAAAGCAGTACTGAACATACAGGGAACTTCATGCCTGCATGTTGCTGCGGCCGCTCGACCTGCCCGTTGGTCAGCGGGGTGACAATCAAGAGCGCTTGGCCGAGATCAGAGCCTGCAGGCAGGGCAGGTTCCCTGTCTGTCCTTCTCTCCAAAGCTGTCAGCTCCGAAGCAGAGAGAGCAGCAGCTGCCGGATAGAAAGTAGGGAAGGCAAGAGTAAGGGAGTGGGACTCTCTTGTAGCAACACCCAAGTTTACTGTAGCCGCACCGACAAACACCCGGTCCGACTGCCAGGCTACAAAGAGAGCTCAGAGTCCCCGTGACGGGGATTTTATAAAAAGTAAAAAAAAGGGCGGAACAAAGGGAGGATCCAGGGTTCTAACAAATCAGGGAATGATAGGGAATGACAGGTACCCAATAACTTTTGAACAGGGGAGGAACATATTTAAACTAACCAATCAAAGTAACACAGAAACAGAACTGTCCAGCATAATATATTAAAACAATCTTAATGAATATTAAAATAACTCTGAAGCGAAAGGGGTGGAACAGAAACTTGGATTGACAACTTAAAGGTGGGAAAATAAGGGGAATGAGGGGATTCCCCAGCTTCAGCTTCTCCATCCCCCTCAGGCTCACTATCCTGAGAGGAGAAATCATTCCATTTAATGTCCTCGTTAATCCACATGGAGAAGGTGGGCTGGGTCAGTGTCTCAAGCGGGGCAGATGGTATTGCAGCCACAGGCTGGGCCACCGCCACACTTGCAGGGTAGATGTTAAATACCTTGTGCTGTGTAGAGTGTGTGCTTTTATTAGCATCAATCATGTGGTGTGTAGCTGTTGGTAGTGATCAGCAACAACCCTCTGGGTGTGGAGGTTTGTTTGTTACCTTTGTGTGGTTGTTTGTTTGTTTGTTTGGGGGGTTTTGTATGGGGGGAGTGTTCCTGTAGGACTTAGGAATGCAACACAACCTTGCCAGGTTTCCTGATAAAGTAATGGGACGATAAAATATTGTGGAATAAAAACTGCATGTGCATAGTAGCTGTTTGTGATTTTTTTTCCTGAGTTCTAGGTATCTGCTCATGGTATGAAGGTAAGTAGCTGAACTCTAAACCAAAATATTACACCTTTTATAAAGATCCCTTTCGTGTGGTGTCAGAAAGGACACAGCTTTCTACTGGGATAACAGAAATTGAGTGTGTGGGTGTTTCTGGATCATGGTTTACAGCTGTTACAAGGAACACTGACAACAAACAATGTGTGACCTCTCTGTTGGGAGGTTCTGCTTGAGAGCACCTGCAGATGCCTCAGAGGCAGTAGAAATTTCCAGCCACCTTGACACAAACTGCTTTTTGGCCTCTGAAAGATGCATGTTTGGGACACATGCAGGAGGTGGAGTAGTGCTTGCTAGATATCCACCTGCCTTCCTGAATTTAATCCTCATGGTGTGAAAGACAAAAACCTCATCTATGAATGTTAGTACACTGCTACAAACAGATAATTTTGCTGTGTTCAATCTCACATGTTGTCTCCTCTTCCAGCAGGTAAAAGGCTCAAAGAGCCTTTGGAGAATCCTACCCCAATTTTCTTCCTAAAAGAGTATTGGTGACACTCGCTGGCAAAACTCCCAGTATAGAAATACCTCAGTTTATAGTCAGGTCATATTTAGAAGATGATCTTAATGGTCTGCATGGACTAAAAGATTAAAAAAAAAATTAACTCACTTTCTAAACCAAATACATACATCTGAGATTCTTTTGAAAATGGGAGTATTAAGTATAACTCCATCTTTTTTTCAACAAATAGACTTCTCTGTTTGATGCCTGGAGTATAACAGTATATAAAGTGTTCACTGAAATCGCAAAATATTTTGAGCAAAGAAAGGCAAAAGTTATCAGTTAACAAAAGACTCAGTTAGCATCTGGCATGTGCTCAAATGACCTCACTCCAGGCTAGGAATTGAGGGACACATACAACTTACTCAAGAGTTACTGTTTGACAGTTTACAGGCCTTGATCAAGATACCGGGACCCTTCAGCATATGGTGAAACATTCTGTCTTCTCTAATATCTAACAATAACCAGCCTCAGGTGCTTTAGCTGCAAAATACAAGGCTTTGGTCAGTAATGTGTTTTCTCCATTTATAAAAAGATGGCAAATCTGATTATAAGAAAAAATCAAAGAGCACCTCTGCAATAACAAACCCAGTAGCTATTTGTTGTTTAATATTTGCAACTGTCTTGTATTTTTTAAATATGATCCTGAATTTGGTTTGCATTGATTTCTTATTTGACATCCGATTTGCAGTTTTATCTGGGCTGTGTTTCCAGGAAGACTATTGTTGACATGTAATTGAAGGATATGCTTTTATTTTGATACAGTATACAATGCTGCACTTTCCACAAAACAGTAAATTATTCTATCCATCTTTTTGCAGCCATTTTATGTGGTATCAAGTCAAATAGAAGATTCTGCCCTAGTGAGACAGTGGATTCTTCATTCATATTGTGGCATTGTGACTCAGATGAAGAAGCTCTAGATTGTTGATTGTAAGAAGAAAACATCAAGATTTAGATTTAGAATTTTTTAGCAGCATTTGGTATTTTATTTCTCTCTGTCCTTTATCATATAGATAATGATAGCCATGAAGTTCTTCAGAATATTTTTGGTTGGTTGTTTTTTTTTTTCCTACTGGAACTTTCAGGTTCATGAAATTATTACAGTAACCTCATTCAGACGGAAGGCTGACCACAAAGCAAAATGAAAATGAGAATTTGTGTTGTTCCCCCCATACTGGTGCCTTCCTTCCTTCATTTCCTTTGAGAAACTTCTCCACTTGCTCCACATCACAACCAGAGGATGTTGTTTTGTCACAGAGAGTAGATCCTCTTCAAAGTTGAAGCTCTTTTTTGAATAGGGTTGCCATAAGAAATGTGGAATTTGGTTATGCCAGGCAGAATTAGACCTAAATCAGGCTAGAATCCAGTCATTTATTTCCTGAGGTGAAACAGTTCAAAAATTCCTGCCACCATGGCAGATGAATGAGATTTGTGCATGAATCGCAGTGGAAATCAGCAGAAAAAAATATCAAGTGAGTAGGCAATTGCACTGCCAGGGAGATGTCATTTTAAAGAACTTGCTTAGGCTGAAGCAGGTTTTGATTTTTTTAACTACCAAGTCAAAATGAAGCAGAGTCAAACAGAAGCAACCTCTCCATTGTATTTTAGATGATTCAAATAAATTTTGAAGTTGGATCATCAAAAATATTTCTCTTTATAAAAATGTTTTGATCAGCTCTTCTTTTATCTCTGCTGTCTGAATTACTGAACCCTAAATGCAACATCCTGATTTAGCTAATGTTTAGAATATTATTGATAGCTAAATTAATCGAATGAGGGAATTAAGACCAACAGTAGCCTCATATGTGGAGCCCTTATGAGCCTAAGGAGTATTAGATGGTTTTGGCATTCTGTGCATTTTAAATTTCTAACTCTTCTCCTCCTAGTTTAAATCAAATAATCTCTTTGGATTTCAGAGAGGCTCAGTAAATATATGCCAGCTGAGAACTTTTCTCAGTATATTTTGTAATTTGTCCTATAATAAATATGTCCTATAATAAACAATAATTCACTCATCAACATCAAGTTCATAATATTTTTTTCTCTGTACAGAATTATAACTTTGTTGATTTGAGCAACAGTGCAGCAGTGTAAATGGGAGCACATCACGTGAGTAGCAGGCCCATTGAAAGAAAATGCATTTATTTTCCAAAGTGAGAATGCTCATTATGATTCTCTTTGAATAGCATTGCTGCCTTATTTCTGAGCTTCACTATCAAATCCAACCAATGCCTTTACAGATGTAATCAAAGTGATGTTTGCTTTCAGAAAGAGTGTGATGTCTAAATTTGAGAACTGCTGCTATAAGGAAGTATTTTTTCTTTTTTTTTCCCTTACTAGGTTTCCTTCTGAAACAAGCAGCTGTCACCAGAAGATGCCCCTTTCTGAGACAAAATTGTAAAATAGAGATAATGGATTATAGAAATGAAATCTTACAGAAGCTTCTGATGAATGTGGGTATGACTACATGTTGCATGAATGACACACATGATCTTGGTAAAATTTATGTTCAATCTCCTCTGGTTTTCTGCTTTTTTGAATGGTATACCATACTTTTCCAAAAGTGTATGTTTGGAGATTTTTGGTGGGTTTTTTTGTTTGTTTGCTTGTGTTTTTATTAAAACAGTAACAAAGTGGAATAACTGCCCAATATCTGAAATGGAACGCCCAGATGAGAAATGAAAAGTGAAGAAACTAAGTTTTTGGATGAAAGTTCTAATCCCATTGTGCCACCAAATGAAATGCACACACACACACACACACACAAAGACAAAGTAATTATTTTAATTGAATACTAGTACATGTTGAGCAAAACAAAAAATGATCAGCCTGCGTTGTTTGTAAATATTTAAATACAGGTAGATTTTGTGATTGCTTTCAGGGGCGATGAAAATTCTGTAATTTGATGTAAAGATGAAAATTTTTCCAGGGGTTTAAAATATTTTCATCATTTTATAGGTGAGAAAAGAGAGACTATGTTACATATGTGTGGTGATACCGGAGCAATCCCAGTGTGGTGTGGATGATGGATGTTCTGAAAATGTGTCCCAAGGTCAGCAACAATATTGACAAAACGAGTACCCGTTCAAAGTAAATATTAAAGACAAGTTAGCATTGCAGGCAGCAATATTTACCACAAAGTGTTGACTTTTTTTAAGTAGACCGCAAACCTGCTCTATGCATCCAGACCTACTATGTATTCAGGTATGTAATCATTATTGCAGCTGGTATTCAGTGAAAGGTTTTCATAGCAACAAGGCAGTGTAGGTTGGAGTATTTATGGCTTGTGTTTTGTGGTTAATTTATTTCACAGCTTAAGTTGTTGCATGTGAAAAAATGTTTAGAATTCTTATAGCATGTGAAGCAGTGAGCATGAGTCATTTGTTTGCTACCTTACTAACAGTATCTACTAAACTGTCTGGAGAGTCAGTATTAGTAATGTCATTTTAATGGAATATTGTTCCCAGTCTAAGCAAAAATAAATATTCTACTGTTAAAAGATATGCCAAAACAGCATATCATAGCTGATGTTGTAATTTTCAATGTAATTTTGAATTAATGGTGAAACAGTACAAGTGTAAATCAGTGTTAGGCTTAGCTGTGCTTTGTAAAACTAATTATACACCCTTTACTAAACATATCCTAAAAAATTATTTTGTGGTTTTTAGGATGAATTGGATTTATTGGACTTTTTATTTCATTTTCTTACTTGCATCCGTTTACAGTGGTAAGTTAATATATAATTCCTGAGATTTACACACAGCATAAAGCAGAAGAAGAGGAGAAGATTAGTAACTGCAGTTTGCTCCTGAGAGAGCAGTTTATTCTGCTGGATTGAGTTCAGTTAACTTTGGGTAATGGGCACAGCCCTATTATCTGACATGGAGCTTTCTAATGGGGCTTTACTGACACTGTCCTGCCACCTCCATGCTGTCACCTCCCCCAGCATGCATGGGACCATACCACAGGCAGCTTTCTCTGTAGGACTGGGACTGCATCCACACTCTAACTGTGAAATTGGAGTGATGCTCCATGTGCTGTGCCCAATGGCAAGGTTAGTAGCCTAAGCAGCAGCTGGGGAAGGAACTCCTTTGTGCGTGCAGGAGGTAGAGTACTGTGTGTGTTTCACTCTATGTTAATGATTTACTTTGTTCCATTAGCAAAAGTTAAACTACAAAAATTGCATTGAGCTTCTCTGAAAGTCCTGATAAATTATAACTAAGGCCTAACATGGGTGTAAGTTCAGTAATGTATTAACTGTTTTCTCAGAGAACAGTTAGGTAACAGCTTTTTAGCCAAATCTAATAGATAAATGTAGTGCTATTTAAGAAAATATTTTACCTGGTGTTAAATCTCAGCAAAACTAAAATCTTGGAAAATTTCTGAGGCCTAGAAAACATTTTAAGTAAATTAAAGTGTTCAGAACAGTTTTGCATGGTGCATAGTTTTACAGCATGAATAAATTTTTGTGTTAATTTATGCAAAAAAAGATAAATAAGATCTGAAATATCTGATACAGCAAATAATTGCAATATTCTTTTAGCTTTAGAATTCACTTAGAATATTCTAAGAATAGAAAATGTTTTTTCTGTTAATGACAAACTTGGACAAAGAAATGCTACTAGAATAATAAATACAATTTTTTAGAGAAAGAGCTTGAATGTGTACATATATATGTACCAGAGAACTTGGATGTTTATAAAATCTAATTTTTTACTAATAGGGAATTAAACTTTGAAAGATATTAGCACATATAGCATGTATGCCTAATAATTCCTTACTTATTGCTTTTCAAAAATATATATATATCTATTATACCTGTGTGCAGGAAACATTGAATTGCCAAAATATAGTTTATAATCACATTAACAAACAAAATCCGCTTGTAATATTTTAAAACTGTAAAATCCAATATGATATTTCCATTTGTTTTCATTTTAAGTATCACTTTATACAGTATGTCCACTCTATAGTAACAAATTAAGCCACTAGATAAAATGTTTTCAGTTGGGTTTCCTCCCAGTTTTTAAAAATACATTATTTTCTGTTTATCTTTTCTTGAAGAAAAAGCACTTTTGTAGCTGGAGGAATAAAAATTGGCATTTTAAGACAGCTTTCTTGTGTGTTTTAATACAGAGTTCTTAGAGTCCTTTGACAAACTACCCTGCTTCTCCACTACAGTGGATGTTCAAGACCCCCCAGAGTCTTGAGACTGACAGGACCAGAAGGACTGGCCTGAAACTGTGCCAGGGGAGGTTGAGGTTGGATATTAGAAAAATGTTCTTCACCCAGAGGGTTGTTGGTCACTGGAACAGGCTCCCCAGGGAAGTGGTCACAGCATCAAGCCTGACAGAGCTCAAAAAGCATTTGGACAACATTCTTGGGCACATGGTATAACTCTTGGGGATGGTCCTGTGCAGGGCCAGGAGTTGGACTCAGTGATCCTTGTGGATCCCTTCCAACGCAGCATATTCTGTGATTCTGTGGTCTTACAAGTGCCTTCATTTTGAAAGATGGGAGCAGGTTGCTGCTTAGGTACCTTGGTTGCACAGCTCTGCAGCGTGAGTAGTTGCCATTACAGAGTTCATGTGTTTTTCAGAGTTAAGAATTCCTGCAAATGCATGGTAGAAGAAGAGCTCATTTTTATTCTAGACAGTTCCTGAGACATTATTCCTGTAAAGTATTTTCTTCATTGTGAGGGAGGTTTGGGGGGTTCAAGGTGGAGTGGGAGAGAGCTGAAGGTCTGTAAAATGCTGGGAGCCATTGAGGCTGTGCACAGTGGCACCACCTGTGACTCTGGCCTCGGAGCACCCCTAAACAAAATAGGACTGTCTTTACATAAAACTCTCTAACTCCTTTTGGTCTCTGTGCTCCCTCTTCCTGGTTTTCCTAATAATGATGCATTGTATTGGTGTCTCTCAAAAGAGGCTTCTGCTGTTCCTGGGATCTTCCATGAGCAGGTACCTTTCCTCTCTGCCATGCAGATCTACCTTGTGGCCCATCCAGCTTCTTGGGTTTCTACCTTGGCTCAAGGTGCTCTGCTCCAGCATTGGAGGCAGGGACCAGAGGGAGACACCCTAGACAGTATTATATCTGCTGGAGGGCAAAGATGAGACTCTCAGGGGAACTGTACTACTCACCCTGCTGCCTTACCCACTTTTCCTGACAAAAGCTTTAAAAGCAAGGTCAATGACAAAGAGGAGCAGCGGCTTCACCCTCTTCTGGAGAATTGTGTGTTCCCGTCTCTAATAATTGACACATTTTGTTATTCCATGTCAGAATGCGTGACTCAGATCTATGAAAATACATTCTTCCAAGGAGGAGACCTCACTACGGTTTTTACACCGACTGCCAATTACTGCCAAGTAGTGTGCACTTACCATCCTACCTGTCTGCTCTTCACGTACTTGCGAGCAACATGGACTAGAGATCCTGCAAAAAGGTAGAATGTTCATGTACTTGTGTCTTTAGCTGGTCTCCTGTGATAATTTGGCAACCTGGTAACATTTTGACAGAACACAGGCATGCAGGGAAAGGTACAGGGTTGCCGTGGAAAACAATGTCATATATCTCTAGAACTGGTGATCTAAGAGTAATTGCTTGAACTCAAAAGGTTAAATTTGACAATGCCCAGTTTTTCACACGCACACACCAGCCCTTTCAAGGAAAGAGAACTGAATCTGCACTCCCTCCTCTAAGCCATACATTTTTTGTTGACAGACAATGTGAATAATTTCACATCTCCAATGATCGATCCCCTGTACTGTTCCCCATCCTTTCTACTTAGCATATTTTTCTCACAATTAAGACTTTTAGTAGCCAGAGAGTATGAGGTTGTCTTTCCTCTCTATGCCCAGTGCATTCCTGTCTTTCAAACCCTGGGCTCTGCTTCTCATTTTATTGAGGCTTCTTGGAGCTCCCACAAACACAAAGTATGCTCATCTGCCACCAGTGCCAATGAAGTGTGTAAGGCTTGACCCTATTTTTCTTCCAGTTGCACTTGTCAAAATTTTCATGTTGAGGGATATTGGACAGCCTGCATTTCACCTGAGAAACAATTGTGAAAGTCTGTGTTGTACTGCAGAAGCCGTGAATTGCTGCATTTTAAAACACAGGTTCTCCTGCTACTTAAAGGACAGCGATACAGAAATGCTGCCGAAAGTGGATATGGAAGGAGCTATCTCTGGACATTCCTTAAAACAGTGTAACATCCAAATTAGTGGTAAGATATGGCTATGTACATGCATGTATTTTGTGCTTTGTATTGGGTAGCAACTGTGAAAAATTTAGCATTTTGAAAAGAGGAGTAGGATCAGGGAAACAGTTGAGCAGTGATTTATGTGTTCTTTGCCAGGCCACTTTCAAACACAGGTGAAAAAAACTCCACTGGTTTTACTCTTCAGGCCCATCTATCCACTACCCACGCTCCCCAGATTTGGTAAGAGGGAAATCATGCTCCTGCGGTCACTGTTTCATTTGCTAGAGGCAGATGGCAGCCCATGCTTTAAGTGCTGACTCCAGTTCTAAAGATTATTTTACTACTACAATTCCACTCCAGAAAGAGGCTCATATGGTATGTGTGACCTTGCTTTATAACTCTGAGGTGCAGATGCTCAGCAAAGCAAAAGTGCATTGTCACAAAGTGGTGCTAGAGCTTTTGTGATTCTGTGCAATAATTTTTTAGCAGCTGCATCTTTTAGGGTATGTGTGCTTTACATGAAGCCTTAATGTCAGCATGACATACCTGCAAGTTATCACCAGGCATATTAATAGCCTATTAAAGGTGTTATTTTATATATGTTTTAAACTTGCACTGTCAAAATGATGTCATTAAGAGGACATCAAGTTTAAGCATAGCATGGTACTTTAGAAAAATAGAATAAGGAAGAATATAGTTATTCAGTTCCTGTCTTTGAGGGCAAATAGTGTCTTATGGATGTCAGGCTAGTTCTTTAGTTGTATTGGCTTGGTATGGCATCTCAACATGGCAGGACTAAATGGGTTTTTATGCAAGTGCTCCTTTGTAGCTATTATCAAGTAAATTGTGCTTGCTTTTGCTTGCCACTTGCCTGTCAGAGCAGTCAGGCCCTTTAAAAGCTCTTTTCCTGACAATAACCCATCATGTTTGTATTTTTCAGTATCTTGGACTAGAAAAAGCGATTTCAGTGGGATGTTATTCTTTATGTTATTTAGACTAATTAATGTCACTGGAATTACTCTAGAATCAGGCTAAAATGAAAATCTATCCACACATATTTAAAAATGCCTCCAATCATTGGCTGACTTCTACTCTGTGGAGACCCCAATGACCTGCATTTCAAACCCCACAGTTGCAATCCTCCTTCTGCGGAGTGTAAATGTAATATTCTGACTCAAATGGGATATGTCTGTTGCTTATGAGGACAGAATTTGCCATTTAAACTGCTCTGTGAATTTGAAACTGGGAAAATATGTTTTAATATTGATTCTGAGTTCTTGCTTTGGTGAATGTCACCCTGGGCTCAGTCAGCCACAGTGGTTAGAGCCCCTCTCTCATGTAGGCAGAGGCACTGTCAAAGTCTGCCAGTTTTTCCTCTTGCCTTGAGCTACTACACTAAACCCATGTTTCTGAATTGGTGCTAGGTCTATGTATAAATCACGATGTAACTGAAGGGAGCGTGGGATGTGGCATCTGGATTGTGGAGACTGTGTCATACAAACTGCTATCTTTTGGGAAATTTGGGGCACGGGATGGGGAAAAGAATAGAAGGTACATTTTCAGAACTTGCTCTCTCTTTCTTCACAGCTTGCAGCCCAGATGTCCATGTAGGACTGGATATGGAAGGGAATGTTTTTGATGTTACTATGGCTGACAGCTATCAAGAGTGTCAAAAAAGATGTACCAATGACAACCGTTGTCATTTTTTTACATATGCCTCTGAAACATTTCACAATGCAAGCTTTTGGTAAATACAGGTTGGATTCATTTCCCTGGACAGCCCTGTGCTTTAGTACAGTAAATCTCAGAGCAGTCTAAGGTGCAAGAATTTACTCAAGAATACTCAATTAATTCCTCCTTGTAATGTTTGTTCACATTTACAGGTAGGAAAATATCAATAGTAAATTTGCTTTCATTTTTCTATTGGTGAGAAAGTCAAACTTGATTATTACAGCCCTGAAAAAAACCTGAAATCCTCTGAAGATACTGAAATACAAATTATATTGGTAGCCGTGCTGCATTTTTGCTCTGTTCAATATTTCTCTGCTTATTGTTCTGAAAATAGCATCATCAGAGCATCCACAGAAATTATTTCATTTTTATAAGACCTATTTTTGAGCTCCTAATCTGCTCAATTTTGCAAGTTAAACATTGTTCAGCTAGCTCTGTTCATCATTTGAAGTCTGTTCTGGAGGTTGGGGATTGTTCTGGCCCATGGCCAGATCATGCACAATGATAGAAATTGTGGGTTCAGGAGGATGGTTTAGTCGAAGGAAGAAGACTTGTTTTCTTACCATTTCTTTACTCTTTGTCACTCAGGAAAAAGTGCTTCTTGAAACATACCAGTGTAGGAACTCCAACCAACATAAAGGTGCTTGACGAGGTTGTGTCTGGATTCTCTTTAAAGCCATGCCAACTTTCTGAATTAGGTAACTATTTAAAAATCTCTGATTCTGTTTAGTTTTAAGGGTCATGTATCCTGAAATGCAGTCTATCACTGATGTGTGTAAATGTTTCATTATGTAGAATAATTCTAATATAATCTTACTCTTAAAATATAGTTAGTACACTCAGAGACAAAGTTAGGACACTTCTTAATTTTTTCATGTTATCGTCTTACAGAAGAAGTTCCCGTCTTTAAAGATCTAAAGAATTATTTGATAAGATTAGCTTGATGAAATTGTATGTTATCTTTGTATTATGGATACAAAAATGAAAGAAAAAAGCCCATCAGGTTCAAAGATCAGGGAAAATATAAAGCTTTCTATATTCTGGTTGTATGCTGTGTATGCACTTGAAAATTTTTAATGGAGATCTGCAGCTTTCTAATAAGCTGGCTAATAGGAAGGGATATATTATACATTTTGTGGATGATTTGTGATGAAAGCAAAATGTCTGTGCTTGTTCCTGCAATCATTACTCAGGCAAAATTCTCAAGAGTCTAAAATCAAACAGTGACAAATTAAACTTTCTTATTTGCAATTGAATCCTCTTTCACTTTTTTCTATTTTTCCTTTTTTTAAAATAATCTATCTCCACTTTGTCTTACTGTGTGATGTTTTCCCTTCTTAATGATGATGACATTATTCTGCTTTCATATAGCCTTATTTTATCTCACAGATAATCTACTTTTCTTGTACAAATCACATTTTGTAGAGACTGTATCAATATATTTCTTTCTAAAAGCAGTGCTTGAGTTTACTGCTGGGCAGCTCTGGCACAGCATCAGCGCTCTCTCCCCACCATTCTTCCCATCAATAGTCTGGGGGTGAGCAAGATCCTGTGAGGGAATACAACGAGGTCAGCTGATTTCATATCATATGATGTCAGCTCAGCTATAAAAGCTAAGGACAGGAGAAGGAAGGGTGGGCATTTGCTATTTACAGTGTTTGCCTTCTGGAGCAACCACTACATGTGCTGAAGTCCTGCTTCCCAGGAAGTGGCTGGATATCACTTGCTGAAGGGAAGCAGAGGATAAAATGATTGGATTTTTCCTCTTTGCTTGTGTGTGTGCAAGCTTTTGCTTTTGCTTTAGTAAACTGCCTTATTTCAACCTATGAGTCATTTTCCATCTCATTTTCCCTCACCTGTCCAACTGGGAAGGGGGAATGATAGGGTGAGTTGGTGGGCACCCAGCATCCAGCCAAGGTCATTCCACCAATGTCCATTTTGGTCCCTAACATGGGCTTTTCATATGAAACTGTCTTTACCTCAAATCCCAAGTTCTCTGGCTTTTACCCTTCTGATTCTCTCCCTGATCTTACTGGTGGGTGGGTGAGTGAGTGACTACATGGGGCTTGGCTGTTGGCTGGGGTTAAACCACGACAGCATATGAAAATCAATCTTGTTCCTGCCTGTCTTTCCCTACTTTCTGTGTCTTGGGAAAGAGGCAAGAGCAGGCAAGAAAGAGAAGAAATAAATTGTGTGAACATAGAAGCTTGGACAGCAATAGTGGATCAAGAGGTGTAAGAAGGTCACCTGTCCTAATCTAGGACAGATCAGCTATACCTGTTCAGGCAGAGATATATAGTGTAGTCATAAAACTCAGTAATATCTTCTGCCTTGTTTTTTTGTCAATGTCTGAAATGGGTTTATTTTAATATTTGTTTGAGGTTTTTTTCTGACTTTATTTAGTTTATTCCTTTCTATGTGGCCTTTCATTTTGTGTCTTTGCCTCTCTGACTTTATCCTTATGCATACTTGCTATTATGCATTCATAGCAATTTGTCTCTGCCCTTTGCAAAGTACTTTCCTTGACATCACTGGATACTGAGCAAATGATCACTCAACGTGATCCTTGAGATCATGGGTTAGCTTCCCTAAAGCTTCAGATCCACATTTATGCTTTAAATATGATTTCCCTTAGAAACTATCCATTCTTCTGAATGCTATTTCCCCTTAACATAGGATCTTACCTAATAATTGCCAGAGTTAACTGACTTTAATCTTCTCGATTTCTGGTTATACTTTTTTACTGTTCTTATTGTATAATTACTGCTGAGTATTGTTGTCCTTTCTTGCCTATGTTTGTTGAAAACCTCATTAAATTAACAGGAGTCACATTAAGCTCTGCCTCTTCTTTTTCCCTAGTTTCCCTGTCTGTAGTAAGATGTTCCCAGTATGTTTCTGAAACACATTGGGCAGTATTGACTTGGTTGCTGTACTTTCTCAACAGCTCAAGTTCTCTGCTGTCACCAAATCTTGTATTTTGGATATTTTCACTATTTTTACTATCTCCGCAGCTTGGTAGGTTCAAAAACATCCTCTGTGCTGATGCTTCCATTTTTTCTTTTTAAATTCTTGCACTAGGATTCTAACTGGGACTTCAAGTATATCTTTGGAGAAGGAAACTCATTAATCTCTTTTAAAACATGATAATACTTCCTGTAACCTGTATATCCATAGTCTGGTTGTGTGAACTATCCTGCCAAGCCTCTGTTGTGTTATTTTGGCTGTGTCAGAGGGCAGCAGTCCTAATTATTCTGCCTACTTTTCAAATAGTAAAAGAAGTGTTAAGAAGATCACCTTATGTTTCTTCTAGTCTTCCCATGAACCTGTTACACCCATTAAAAATAATCTAAATCTTTCCCTATTAGATTAGCAAATATCTATTCTAACATGTAATTTCCCTTTTCCTCTATAAGAACCTTATCACTGTTAAGTAGTGCTCTTTATGACTTCACATATTCAAAAATATTCTTGAGAAGTACTTTTTTGCTAAAACATGTTATCTTTCAAGCTTATCAATCACAGAAGGAAAATGCAAATCAAGATAGAAATTAATAATCTGTAAATCTCAATGTTCTGATGACATACTAAAGTCTTTGGAATTTTGATATTTTGTTCTTGTTTTATACAGATTGTCAAATGGACATTTTTGAAGATCAAGAGTTTTCAGGAATTAATATTACAAGTTTTTTCACTCCTGATATTTCTGTCTGCCAAACTATTTGTACATATTTTCCAAAGTGCTTGTTTTTTACATTTTTTACCAGGAAATGGCAAATAAAATCTCAAAGGTGAATATGACAATTAAATGTAATGATCTATGTAGATGTTTAAAAATTTGTTTTTTAAAAACACACAGTCTTTTTTTTAAACACTAATTTCTTATACATATGTAAATTTATGTTGGAAGGCTATTTGCAGTAAAACACAGCCTTTTATGGTTTTTGTTCATAAATTTATAATTTCCTGTGGGCATTGCAACTGTTTTCCAGTGTGATCAGGGTTTTTGTATTGTGGTTGTGTATCTGATCTTAATCTGAAAAGTACAGTGAGCCTCCAGATTGTTTTAAGGACTTAAAGCTGAATTTTATGACATTATCAAAAGAGCCATGTGGTTTCCTGGCAGGGTGAATTTATTTACTTGAAAAGATTTTTCAATTAAGTTAATGGGTTTAAAAATATTTCTATTTGGCTTCCTTCTTTCACACTTAGTAGTGAGAATAGTTAAAAATCAACATTCCACACAAATCAGAAGAATAAAGTTTCAAAGGAATTTCAGGGAGAAGCGAAGCTGAGATGGCATGCATCATCTCAAGTCACTTCTTCTATATATGTACAAATACTGTACAACCTTTAATAGTACAGTTATATGGCATTTCACATGCAAAACCCACCTAAATTTAGTGTGAACTAGTGAACTTAGTGAAAGCATTCTCATATTAAATGCTTCTACAGATTGAGACTTGGGAGAAAAGAGCGTATTTAGGACAGACCCTTCTTTTACCTGTACCTAAACAATTACTTTTTGGATGTGAGAACAGGTTTAGTTATTGCAAAAAATATTTCATTTTAGAAATCTTTGCCTTCTGAAGACATCAACAAGTGGAATTCCAGAGGCACTCATATCACAAGAGAATGCTGTATCAGGCTTTGGCCTCCTAAATTGCAGAAGATCTTTTCCTGGTAAACAATAAATTACAATAAAAATACTGACTTTGAATTAATCTAATGAATAACTTTCTGATGCTTTGAATGCAATCATTCTTACAGCCTGCAATTCCCGCACTTACACGCATATGGATTTCTTGGGAGATGAACTTAATGTCACCTATACTAAAGGACACAGAGCCTGTCAGCAGGTTTGCACAGACATGATCCGCTGCCAATTTTTTTCCTATTCTCTCCTCCAAGGTTCATGCAATGAGGAAGGGTGAGATATATTTTTTAAAATGTTCAAAGATTGCTGAAATAATCATTCCAGAGATGTGGTGAGGGAGTAATGTAATGTGTTGTTCAGTGAAAAAATATATAAACTAAATGTTTGCATTAATTCTTTGGTAGAAAGTGTGAGTGTCACCTAAGAATGTCCTCAAATGGATCTCCAGTGAAAATACTGCATGGGCCAGGAAGTATCTCTGGATACTCACTAAGATTATGCAAAAAAAAAGCCAGTACTGGTAAGTAAAACTTCTTTTAGGAAAAATAGCCAGTGCTTCCCTGATTTCAGTGTAGGAGGCCAAACCATGTTTTTTTAAAGTGGTTGCATTGTCCCAGTGGGTGATCTTGTAAAGTTAGCGTGTTCTGGAAAAGTGAAGTCTGTTAGGTCTTCACATTGTAAACACCAGAATAGCACTGTGAATTTGGTTTTAATAGACTTTATGATCATAAATAATGAAAAATGTGTCATGTATCACCTTCTTCACAATAGGTTGTGCCTTTTCAGTGCTCAGCCATAGTCTCATCTTTATTTTTCATTGGTGAGTGCAAGTTGTCTTTAAGCTCAGTTTTAAACTATTTCTGCAGTGTGCATGCAGCATTCTGCAAGAACTGCTAGGATCGTTGGTGGGACAGACTCCTCCCCTGGTGAGTGGCCGTGGCAGGTTAGCTTGCATGCAAGGCTGTCTCGCCAGAGACACCTCTGCGGGGGCTCCATCATCAGCAACCAGTGGATTCTGACAGCTGCTCACTGTGTCACGAGGTGAGGCCTAAATGTAAGTGTACAAATAAGCCCCGAAGTTTAACCCAGCATGCAAGATAAATTGAGAGCTACCTTTCAGGATGATAACGATGAGAACTAGAATTACATGAACTGCTTTAATGTAACCAAAAGGTGAAATTTTCAGGTAGACTATTCAGCTTCTTAATGTAACTGGAACTCCATACTTTTTCCCTTTGTAGCATAGTATGGTACTGCTGATGCTAAATTATTTGAATGAATCTAGAAGGTGAAATTCTAAAGCAGACAACAGATACCTACAGAACCCCAGCCATTCTTATGAGATATGAGCTTTTTCTTACTGTAATACTGCATTAGGCTATTTAGTCACAGACTTACTCTTTGTCTTTTTCCTTCAGTCTAGAGAATCCCAACATTTGGCGTGTTTATGCTGGTATTTTAAGACAATCAGAAATAAAGGAGGATACACCCTTCTTCAAAGTGGAAGAGATTATTGTTCACTCTCAGTATAGACATGCACAGACTGGATATGACATTGCTTTAATGAAACTTGCTAAGCCTATGAATTTTACTGGTATGTAGTGTATCGCAGGGGAATTCTGAAAACATGCAGGATGACACAGGGCTGGCATTGCTGTGGCAGTGCATGGCACCTGGGCTGGCTTCCTTTAATATGCAGGTACTGGGGTTTGAGGAGAATCTATTCTGTTGGCTTTGAAAAGAAAATGGGTGGCTTTAATTTATGTGATGGGAGTGATACACAGTGTAGAGTACAAAGCATAACATGGAGGTCGTCATCAGGGGTCACATAGGTGCCCATAAAACCTTTTGCAGTTGTCTCGGCTGGTCAAACTAATATTTTCTCTCATACTTTAGATTTTCAACTACCTATTTGCCTGCCATCAAAAGAAGACATTAACATATTTTATACTGACTGTTGGGTAATTGGATGGGGTTACAGAAAAGAAAAAGGTACAGACAAATACTCTTAAACTGTGAATTCTTGAATTTTTTAAATTAATGTGTTTGACAAAAACTCCCTTCTGCTCTTTAAAAAAAGAAAATTCTGCTCTGTTCTTAGCCACCATTATTCCTTCTAGACAGTACTTTTATATAATTCTTTATTAGAATTGATTTCTGTTAAGTCATCATAAAATATATATGAGTGATGTATGAAATTATCATTAAATAGCTCCATGCTCTGACACAATAATTAATTTTATAAATTGGTTCAATAGTTTGAAATATGTGAGAATTCAATCTTAAATATATCTTTTACACCACTCAAACACTTTTCCTTAGATTCTAGCTTAATCTAGTGGCAAACCCCAATACATATCTAGGTTTTGAACCCTCTTTTTTATTTTTTTCTAGCTGAAAAAAAAGGCAATAAACTTACCATTGAACTGTTTTGAATTATGGTCTGCACATAACCCATAATTTGTTATTTTCATGTGATTGTATTCATATGACTTTAGAAATTGGAGATTGAAATGTGTTGCTTTTATTATTCTGACGATTGATTATAGACAATGCTTATGACTTGTGTTTTGATAGTAGATAAGATTTGAACTACTCTGATTTTATATGGAGGTAGGCCAAAAAGCTCTTAATTATCATGTTGTGGTTTTACATCTATTTATTTATTTATATTTTTATGTGTAAGTTATAGTTCAATATGAAATCTAACAAATTTAGGCAGATACTGTATAGAGAAATTTCTTCTCTTAATTACTAGAGAAAAGGCTGCTCTAAAATACTCTTGTTTAGTCTGTGTGCAAATTTCTCTATCTTGAAAACTACTAGGACAGAGAGCAATACAGATTTGGCAACTGGGAGATTCCAAACTTATTGCAACACTTTACTAGGAAATAATAGTTACTAACACAAAGCAATGCTCCAAGGGCCAATGTCCTGAGAGCCATTCACACAGGAGGATTCATTGCAAATCACAAGGGAGTTTTGAAGCTTTTCCAGTCATGAGAAAGAAGATGGCATTTTAAAAGCATTTAAATTAGAAGACAATTCACATTTTTTACTAACGCAAAGCAAGGAAAATCAGTGTCATGAACATCTATTAACACTCTAGAAGCAATGGCCTCCCACTTTGTAATATCATTGTATGGAGATTTCTAGAGCTGAATTTTAACCTTTATTTTGCTAGAATCAAACATTTCTCTGCTCATATTGCTTTTTATATAGGTCGGGTACAAGATATTCTTCAGAAGGCTCCTGTTCCCTTCATGTCAAAAGAGGAATGCCAGGCAAGGTACCGGAAGCGTAGAATAGGTGACAAAGTGATCTGTGCTGGCCATGATGAAGGTGGACGGGATGCTTGTAAGGTAATGTCAAACAGTAGCATACAGTTATATATTTCAAGCAAATGTTCAAATATATAAATGAATACTATAATTATTTTAATTGCTATTAGAAAAATATGATTATCAATAGAGCTCTTGATTAACTTGTCACCTTTGCTTGTCAAAAGCACTGAAAAACAAGGTATGTGGAAAATATTTCTTATATGACATTGAAATCTTTAGAAATAGATTCCATGGATAGGAAACACTTGAGTGTGGATATACAGATATCCATTTAGGGAATAAAACAGTGTTCCTTCAGACTATCAGAAATCCAGGTTACAAAAGTATAGTATCTTGAAGCATTTCTTCAAAAAAGGCAGATTTCCTAAATGGTTTCTTTTTTTATTATTTCTTGTAATGAAATACAGTACATAAAATAGTTTAAAGCATCCACTGTGTACAAACCAGAAGGTAGGGTGCTAGCAGTGCTATTAAAATGCATGAGGAATAGAAGGCTAAAAACAAACTGTGCAAACTGCTCTGTTTGTAATTAGAATTGAAAATGTCACAATAGCATGAGTTCCGTGAGCCAAATTCTCTGCTCAAGAGTAAACTCATGCACTTTTGTCAGTTTAAATATTCGGAGTTATTTTTTGTTAGAAAATAGTCTGATTATTAATATTAAATTCTCTACTAAATACAGTTTTCACTGCAAACATTTAACATTTGTATGTTGAAATGTTACTATTGCTATGACTGATTAGGAATAAAAATACTTGGAGCTGGGAAGTAATTTTTCCTCTATGCCAATTGAGCTTTCTTTATCTGATACAGTGTAACAGAATATGGAGATGCTTTTTTAAAAAATAACACACTTGATATTGTCCTAACAAGTCATAACAGCTTCTCTAAAGAACCTTATGTTCAGAAAGATTGCTTAGGAATAGGAAAAGAAAACACAAAGTTATTTTATCCTGAGTGGAACAGAGTTACTCAAACAAGATAAGGCATGTAGAGAACTGAGATACTAAAAATAAGGTCATAAGAAAAAATACTGCCAAATTGGCTGTTTTTCTTACTTGCACACATAGTTTCCATTGAGTTTTCAATCACTGTATTTAGATAAGTTAATAATAATTAAAAGAAGAAAATTAAAAAAAAAAACCAGTGGTTTTGAATCTTCATCAAGATTCAAATTAGCAATCAATTTACTAAACAGTCAGAAAACCTGCTTCAGTCCTCTCTTGATTAGTGGTAAGTGAAAGTGATTGAAATCTAGGCTGTTATGCTGGTGGTAACATTGAATGATGTTGATTTTATTCAAGGCTTTCTTTGTGCAAGAAATACTGATGAGGCCTCTTCCTTGCATGCTGTCTCTTTTTCTCCTGTGACACAGGGAGATTCAGGAGGGCCCCTGTCCTGCAGGCACGAGGAGGTGTGGTATCTGGTGGGCATCACCAGCTGGGGCGAAGGGTGCGCCCGCCCCAGGCAGCCGGGAGTCTACACCAAAGTTGCTGAGTATTCAGACTGGATTCTAGAAAAAACTACATAGTATGAGCATTACTGACTCACTCAAAGTGATGCTGAGGAATAACAACCCTCAGAGAAATGTGATAAAGCATATTAGTGTTTCTTAAGTGGTGTTTTTTGTTAGCCTGAAGTGTAAAATACTTGTTTTTAAAAGGCAGAAAAGCAGGAATGAATGAATTTTCCTATTACTAAATAAAAAGCAGTAATAACAATAAATTCTGTGATCACCGATTTGACAGAAAAAAATATGGCTGAGCCATGGACCTCTTCTGTCCTTGCTAGCATAAAATGAGAGTGGCTGAGGTTGCAGGACATGGATGGACCTGGAAGCTGGGAACTACTTCTGTCTTAGGAGGTTGCAAAAGGAAATTTCCCTCCCTTGCCTGAATGTAGTGAAAATGGGTCAACCACTTATAAGCTTACTAAAAGGCTGGGGGAAGGGAAGCTGAGGCATGGAGATGCCTACGCAGTTGCATAAACCTAGTTTCCTTAGGGAATTAACCCAAAAGTGTCAGTAGTAACCAAGAAAACAAACCCAGAGGTCTTGGCAAGTTCTTCCGCAACAGTCTTACAAGTATGGTAACAGTGCTGTGAGTTGACACAGGCAGGCAGAGGGAACAACCACCGACCTATGGCTGAAACGCAAAGAGTAAACATATCCCACGGGCCGGAGGGTCCCCAGAGCGGCCCCGTGTTGCAGTGTGCTATGGCCAGGCACTGCTGTCTACCCCTTCCCTCCCCGCCCCGGTATTTGGTTTCTCCCTCGGGAAGGCTCTGGATCCCCCAATCAGCTGCAAGCCGGCCAAATTCAAACCCTGCATTCCTACGCCAGAGGATATTTTGTACCCTCCCCTACCCCTTCGCGTTGATATATATGTAACTGTACGATGCCATGCTGGTGCTTCCCTGGCATGAACCCAGTGCCCGAATAAACCATCTGGGAAGCCCCTCCGCCTTGTCTCTCCTTTCTCGGCGTGCCTGGAACACTGGTGGGTTAGGTGACCCTCTGCTGGACCTTCGCCAGCCCTCCCGTGCCCCAAAGCAGCCTGGCCAGCCTCTGAAACCATGGGCAGCTGCCCGGTACCTCTGCCTGCAGAACCCCGGTATTTGGCACCCAACGTGCAGCATTTGGACCCCTCCTCCACCAGCCGCGTTGATAGAGACTGAAGGCACTCCCTGATGGCTGCACCCGTGCCACCAGGAGTCACCGCCGCCAAGAAACAGCTCCGTTCCGCGTGCCTGTGAGTGTGACCGCGGCTCTTCCGGCCCCGCTGCAGTCCGCCATAGGTGCCGCTGTGAGCGCCGTGCAGAGTGGCCCCAACACTGCTGAGCCGGTGCCGCCACAAAGCGGCCCGCCGGGCCCCGGCCCTGTCGCGCACGGCGCCGCCGTGGCCTGCCAAGCCCCGGGGCTGCCGCATGTGGGGCCGACCCGCCCCGCCGGGAGCAGCGGCGCCGCCCAGAGTGGCTCTGCTCCACCACGGCCACAAACCACGAGCCCGCGCCGGCGCCCCGGCCCCCACTGAGTGCGGCCGTCGGCGTGCTGCGCACATGAAACTGCCACAGCCACAAAACGTGCAGCTTCTGACGCCACCCTGGAATGCCTGCGATGTCTTGGAGCCTATGTCAGACAAGAGGAAGGGCCCCCGGCAGCACCCCGGCAGCACCCCGGCAGCCCCGGGCAGAGGGACACACGTGGACGCAGACACACCAAGCCCAGTTCCTGCTGGAAGATCCTGTCCTGCTGTTCCCAGCTGTCTGCCAAGGGTGTGCACATGCGTGGTTTACCATCGTGCTGTGATCACCACTGCGCTTTGATCTTCTCAGGACCGACGCAGGCAGCTCAAGCCTGTCCCTTAGGGTGTCTCCAAGTCACCAAACACTTGGGTTATCTACACACAGATGTTCTCAAGGCACACAGAATGTAAACAGCAGAAGACATAAAACATATATTTTTCTACATTGCTACTCTTCCGACTTTTTGCATTCCCAGCTGCAAGGTCACTTGAGTGTGTTTACAATCCCCACCAGTCTTTCACTTTTAACCCATTGCTCTCAATGAGCTGTCTTTCACTTACATCATTCTGATTCCCGTGGAAAATTTTGTGATAAGAATGATAATGAAGGTCTACTTCTCTTGAGGAAGAGGAAGAATATCCAGAAAATCAATAAAAGGATCCCCCTGTTTAGCGACATCGTATCATTGGTCTTTAACAACACATATTTTTATTTTCCAAATACTTAACTTTCCTTGATTAAAGAAATAACTTTATCCTTTTCCTATTTCTCCTTTGTAGGATTCGCGGTGTCCGTAGGATGGTCGGGACAAACGGAGATCTCTATGTTTGGGTTTTAGAACATGAGGTTTATTGCAGAAGGCGTGGGGAAAGAAAGGCTTACGAGGAACTGCAGGACGCAGCTCCAAGCAGGCCAGAGAAGTGAGGGAGAAGAGAGCAGAATAGAATGAAGAGAGCAGAGCAGAGTAGAATGACCAGAATGAGCATTTACAATACAATAAATCATCTTCTGTGTTGAATATTCTGATTTCCATTGACCAATCTAGAAAAAGCTACAAATCTTACAACATTTGCCTACAGCCTATAAGAATAGTTGCATTACCCTATGGCGTTACACTTTAAACTCCAAAAGTTGCTTTTGGGCCCTCTGATGGGTTTGCAGGGTCTCTTCTGACCCTTCGACCTGCTTGTAAGCTGAAGGCATTGTTCAATCAAATGGGGATTACCTCTAGCTGGCCATCCTATTGTTTTCCAGTTGTTCAGTAACAGGGGTTGGGTAACTCAAAGCTTGTCTTCATTTCAATCTCACCTATAGTTTTTGCTAGGTAATCATATCTATACGGTTTCCCTATTCCAGCTTCCCCAACACTCCTTATTTCTTTTTATCATTTCTTTTACTTTGTGTCAGGTACTAAACATATTTCATGGCTAAAATAAATACTAGTGTGAGAAACAGGAGTCAAACAGTAGCTACTTTCCCACAGTAAAAAGCAGCATTTCACACTGCATCAGAAAGGACAGCAGAGTGCTGGCACTGTCTTTGCCAAACTTTATGAGCTTGTTTCCTAATTGTCTGCATTACCATAATTGCTGAAAATATGTTCCAGAGTGCTACTCATAATTGCCATACACCACACTGGGTGGTAAACAGCAAGAGTGGCTCTGCAAGTAAATGAGGTCATGAAACTTAGGAAATAAACATCAAATTTATGGGAGAAAAGAACTAAACTGCTGAAAATTACTTTTGTCTTTAATTTTTTTATGCTTTACTTGTAAATAATGCTGAGGAAAAAAAGTGTAATTCCACACTACAAGCTTAT
Organism: Pomatostomus ruficeps; assembly: GCA_013400735.1. Lineage (NCBI taxonomy): Eukaryota > Metazoa > Chordata > Aves > Passeriformes > Timaliidae > Pomatostomus > Pomatostomus ruficeps. The sequence goes on along the minus strand of VYZT01020426.1, from coordinate 33,181 downwards.
ACTCCTATCTGGGCCTGGATACAGGGTGTACAGTGGTAAGCTGACTGTAGTCAACAAACCTGAAATCCCAAAGCTGTGTTCCAAGGTTGGGCAGTTGATTTAATTAGTTTGTTTATTTTTAAAGAGTCAGAATTCAGAGTAGGGATGGAAACAATCCAAACTTAATAGGAGGGGAGAGGTAATGCTGCTGTTGCAGGCACATCTGGGGAAAGGCCGGTGCTGCCTTCCCTCCACCCTGTAGAGGACTCCTGGTGATGGGGGCTTGAGTCACTGGGGGTGTACAGTGCCAAAGGTCTCATGCCACTGGGAGTCTTGAGTGCAGGACATGGATGTTCAGAGAGGCAGCAGGAAGGGTCTGCTGTGTGCTGGGGGAATTGGATCAAGGGTGATAGGGAAGGCATATCACTGTGCTGGGATTTTTGCCAACACTGCAGAAGCAGAACAGGAGATAAAGGTGGGGGCCGATGTCCTTTTCACGCCCTGTTTAATCTGCAGCTGGTTAAAATAACAGCAAACCTCAAACATGCTGTCAAAAACCTAGAGACTTAAATAAGGGACTGAGAAGGAAAAAATAGAAAACAGGGGAAAAAAGAAAGATTCTTGGCATTCAAGTGTGGTTCTGTCCTCATGGGGAAGGAATGAAGACAGCTGGAAAAGAGTTGCTGAAGGAAAAAAAGGAATTGCTTCAGTAGGGAAACAGAGGCTGAAACTCTCTAAATAAGAATCATCAGGAGACCATCCAAAATACTTGTCTGCCAATACTCAGACTGTGTAGGCTAAAGAGTATATGCAATGTCAATCTGATAACCTTTAATACTATCTCATAATAATGCTGTCATCAGCTTTTTCAAATGCACCCCAATGTGTTGCTTTTTTTTTTTTAATTTCTTTTTTCTTTCCTTCCCTCCCTTCTGTTTGTTTGTTTGTTTGTTTTTTCTGCTACTACTTGTCAAGTTGTAACTATTGCAGTAACAAAGAGGAATGGCAGCTCAGCAGCGCTCTGCAGACCTCTGGTGCTTCATGTTTTGTTTCTCAGAGGTATACCAGGTGACATCAATATGCCAAAGGAAACTCAGCTGTTCCTGTGGAAAGGATAAGTGATCTTAATGACTGCAGACATCCTTAAGAGTAGCTGTTGACCTAATAAAATACCCTATTCCAGTATATTTTCACCTAGAGCAGATATTCTTCAATGACGCTTTGCATTAGTTGTCGGTCCATCTGTAATAAATTCCTGATAGCTAAAACTGAGTACCAGGAATGGGTATGCGGAGAATGCAAGAGTTCTTGGTAGCTATATGAAATTCTTATGACTTTGTTTAAGATGAACTACATGAGGGAATGTCTGGCCTGTCTGTGGGATTATACACCAGCGTGATATGTAATTCATTGAGACCTTTATATTCATAGAAAGAAGTGTATTGGTGTTATTAAGTGTTATGTTGCTTGGGCTTTCTGGTATCAATAGGTAACTTGCACTAAATGAGAGGCAGTGTATGACCTTTATTTATTCCCCCTTCTTCTCTAGCTCCCTGGGGAAAAGTAATTTTTAAGAAGACAACAACCAAAAACTCTATCTCAATCTCATTAAAGAAAAGTCTGGTCTTATACTTTAAATCTTCCTCTGTTTATGTTGGAACAGAAGATAAACATCAATGCTTTAGTTGTTATTTTGATTAATGGCAACTGTCTCTGGTTGCCCTAAAAGTCAATAAATCTCATAATCTTACTTAGATAGGTAGAAATTTTGGTAGGGGCAAATGCTATTATTGATGTGTTGAATGGCAGCATTAGCCTCGCCTGATTTTTTTGTACAAACAAGATCCATGATCCCAGAAATCTTCAGGCTGTTCAGGCAGAGGTGAAACACTTCATATGTGCTGTGACAGTCTGGAGAACAATTAAATAATCATAAAGTAAAGGCATATTCTTTTGCTGCTCACATGGGCTCTTTTAACTTATAATAGCTTTCTCTAATCATTTTAATAGAATTGTACACCAAAAACCCCCAGTTTCCCATTAAACTGGCAATGCAGTGTTTCCTACCAGTGCTGGTGCTTTGCCTGATGTCTGAGGTTGAAGCATGACTTCTTGAAAGTGACCAAGAAGATATAAAACATCTCATTTCTTCTTTCTGGGAGAATTCAAAATCCTTGCAGTGAAGATCTAATAAGATCACCTAGTAAGTATGTTTCCTCTGCTTTCCCAGCAGAGGGGAGTGGAACAATTTGGTATAAGCTCTTAGTGTGAGTTTAATTTGTTCTGTGAAAAATTATTATTCTGCTGTAATGAAAAATGAATCTTTGATGCTGAAAAATAGCAAACTGGATAGAATTAAAATAATTCACAATGGCATTCCTCATAGTAGGAGAACTGTAAAGTCTTATTCTCTGCCTAATTTCCAGTATGTATGGAAGGTTCTTTGAAAAATTATTGTTAGGTGTTTTTTTAAAAAGTGAAATATCTGCATTAAAATACATTCAAATTGCATTTCTACTTCAAATAGGAGGCAACATTATTTTGTCTCTGAACAATAATAGCAGATATGCGATACTACATATTTATCATTAAGCATTTCCTGGAGTAGTAAACTGATTGTTTTTTCTGTGGTCTTTGTGTTGTAAATAACATTATAGATATATACAGATTTGTTAGAATTACTGTGGAATGTTGCATGCTACAAGAAATTTTTTCATGTCTCATGTAGCGGAGTTTGGGGTTTCCTTAGTATCATGATGGGTTTCGCTTTTGTTCTGGTTTTGTTTATTTGGTTTTTTTTAAAATTTTTTATAGTTACTCTTCATGTTTTTGATACTCTTTTCCCATCACAATGTGATGTTAGCAAATACTGAATCAGTTCTCATATTTTTGCTAGCTGGTTTATTTGTAAAGGTTAGAGAAGTGTGTGGGTGGGAATAATGATACCAAAAGAAGAGGACTGGATGCACAGGGCATGCAAGAGATTAAGAGGAATTGATAGGAACTAAAGCAAAGTTAAAGTGAGTTGGAACAAACAAAACAAGAATTAGTGCAACTTGAAGAAAGACCAGCCTAAAGAATAGAAGATACATATCTGGGCACTTGGAACTGAAAATATGATGGAACACCTAGACATCCTTTCCAGGTCCACAAAACTGTACCTCAAGACTTCCAAAATTAAATGATGTATTAATGCTTTTGGATCATGGGACTGCCTGGGAGTGTGCAGGGTGGTGTCCAGCGCTCGGTCAGACAGACGGCCGCAGAAGAGCGGTTTTTCTCTGTCTATCTATATACCGAGTTATCGACTCCGCAGTATTGGAGAAGAGAGGTCAATGGTAATAAAGCATNGCAGAAGTTTCTAGCAAACGCTGAATAATAAAATAACCTGATGCATATTAAAATAACAGAGATGGAACAGGGTCTTTGACTGACAGGGCTAAAACATGGCAGTTAGGGGATTTCCCCAAGCATGCTCTCTCTATCTCCCTCAGATTCGCTGTCCTGGGAAGAAAAATCTACCCAAGTTATTTCTTTAATTTTCATGGAGACAGCTTGCTGGGTCACTGCTACAATGTATGGTACAGGAAGTCTTTCTGTGCCAGGAAGTTGTGGAATCATCCGAAGTGCATTGCTGTCCTAACATAACTGTGCTGTGCTCAGACCTGAGGTTATCATCACACAACTCTGCTATGATTTGCTGCTCTACACTGAGGTATCAGATTCAATTGTCAGTCTCGTATCTGTACGTCCACTCCCATTTCCCCTCACTGTACTATCTGGTAGATTTTGTCTCCCAATAACCTCTTTGCTAATTTCATCCCCGAAGTAATGTGCAGTGATTTGGAGAATGGTATGGTTTTAATTTTCACAGGATATCTAAAAAAATCTGTGTTCTGGGGTGTTATTGGCTGATGTAGCCTCTCTGAAGTTTACTGTGTGGCCTGTCCCTAGTACAGTATCATTTTTTGAATTATTCCTGTTGGTTAAGTGCTGCTAATGAATAGGTGCTTCTTAAGAAAACACCATCCATAACATGCCTGAAGCTAAGTTTTTGTGCTATGATTCCCTTTTCCTGTGCATGGTTCACTATTTAAGAACTTCAGGCATGAATTATTTTGGTTTTGACCTTGTGCCCAACATGTTGAGCAGAGAACAAATCATACTGAACATATCATTCAGTGTGGCTGGGGAAGGAGGGAGTGTCATCCCATGGGGGACAGAGTGAATGTGTAGAAGAAAAAGGACAAAAGAGCTGCTTCTCTCTTCTGGGCTTCCTGGGATCTGGCTGTTTTGACAGATAACTTAATGTCATAATACTGACTAAATGCAACTAAATTTCTGACCTCTGTTGTTGGAAGAACTGGGCTGAACAGTTAATAAAACATTTATACGATTAATGCTGAATGAGTCCACACAATCCAAAACTTTGGACTTCAAAGAGTCTAAAACTTTTAAGTTTGGCAGTATGGACTGGTGTGAGCAGTAGAATTACTGTAAACAGGGAAAAGAAATTGAATAAAGAGGTTGTATATTTATTTCCAGTAAATTTATTGTGCTTATTAACAGAATGGCTTTTATGGCTGTCAGTAAACCTCTGCTTTCCTTAACTTCCACTAAATTTCCAGGGAAAAAGAGAAGCTTTTTCATGTATTCTAAAATAACTTTCAACAGATTGTCACTGGGTGGCGCTTTAGCTTTAATTTGTCTTGTGTTGAATGACTATGGAGAGAAAATGAACATATAAAAGGATATTTTTATTCCTATGGCTGATAAGTAATAATAATTAATTAAATTGCCACTTGCATTTGTAGAACGTGGAGAATTCAAAGGCAGCAGATATGTTTAGCCCCACATTTCTTCATGGCACAGGAACATTAAAAGTCGGTAGGACATGAAGGCTGATAAAATCAAGCTAAACAAAAGCCATTTCCCCACAGCTCCATGCCTGTGGAACCCCACGGTATTTCACATGTTAATAAATAGGCATAAAACCACTGACAAACACAGTCAGGGCCCTGAGCACATCTGCTCTCTCTGGGGGAGTTGGCTTGAGACCATCTTGGGCACAGTGCAGTTGTCTGGGCCTCAATCAGGGAGCCTGGGAGACAGAGTTGGGGCACCTAGCTTGGGGAGCTATGTGTGAGCCTGGCCCTCACACACTACTGTGCCTTATAAGCTTAAAACAAATTTAGACTTTAATAATATATGAATAGTTCTTACTACCAAAACCATACTCATCTGTTCAAAATTCCTTTGTCAGATTTTCATATCTGGAAAAACCAGTAGTGAGATTGTCTGAAATGAATAAATTGCTCAGTATTGGGAAGAGATGATAATCTGAATTATTAGTCTCCAACATTAGCTCTGAACACAACCAAAGGGAACCATGCTGAACAATGTCCCAGGTACTACAGGTTCCTGAGCAGAAGAATCAATAATATCTTGCCGTTCTACCACAGCTCTATCATTTCAAAGTGGCTGCTGATATTAGTAAAACTTAGACTACACAGGCAGGAGGAAAGAGATGTTCTTTCTGTGCATCAGTGAACAAAACAAAGATTTAGATTTATTTGTGGATTAAAGAACCAGTGACATCAAGTTGCATCAAGAAGGATGCTGAAAAAAACGGTTTAGGGTAAAGAGAGTGAAGCAGTGGGTAGGGGGCAGTTGGGGATATTGTGGAACTTCCATCACTGGAAGTATTTAGGGCTAGGTTACACCGCAGTGTAACTGGCCCTGCCTTGCACAGATGGTGGACTGGACCTTCCAGTTGCCACCTATGATCATGAACAGCAATACAAAATCATGGGTTTTGGGTTTTTTTCTATAATACTTTTTTAATATATGTCTATCTGTTTTTCTTGCCAATTCTTTAACTGGTTCAGTCCTTTCATTCTCCTGCAAATAACAGAATTTTTTATTATGGACTTAGTTTTCTTCCCTGCTTCAAGAGACGTTGTTTTTGTTTAGAAGACTCAAGTCCATATAAAATAATAATGAAGTGAAAGGAATAAGGCAAATGAGAAAATAGGCCTAGATGTGACTAATACAAAGATATGAGTTAATTCTACTGTCCTGTTCAATGTAATTTTTACCACTAGCATGAGAAAACACCAGGTTTGCACTGACCTGGTTGTGCAGGGACCCAGCACTTGTCTGTGCCTCAGCCTGAGCTGGTTGGGGCTTGATTTTACACTGTGAAGTGGTCAGTCACTGCTGCCTGACCTGTTTTTGGCTTGAGTGATGGGAAACTGGTATGGTAAAGGCCGAAGAGAGCCACTATGAAACAAACAAAGCACACTGGGGTATCAGGGCTGGGAGGGCATTGCTCAAACTTGACTGGGAAGCAATGAGAAACACACACCATGATAAAACACATAAAAAGATAATTTCAAGAGGATCTTTGGGATACCCAGTGTCAACCTCATACTTCTCTCAGTGAAGGATTGAGGATGTGATAGTTGCTGTATGTACAACATCCCTCCATCCACCAGAAACCTCACAAGAAAGCCTGAAATCATCGACCTCTGGATCCAAGGGAACACAGGAAGAGCAAGCACACACCAAATAAAAGGGGTATGTAGTTGGAAGGCCTATTTCCTTTCTAAAGCAGTATTTCCTGTGTTATTAATGAAGTTTTTTGTGTTAATTGGACAATATGGATTATTAAGCTATTAAAACATTGGCTGGACTGGCAATACATTTTGAACCTGCTTGTGTGGTGCATTCCCTTTTGCCCAAATGAAGATTTTTTTCAGTGGAACATAAAGTAAATGAAGATTTACTTTATGTTATGGAAGCATTCAAAGGAAAAATAGAAAACCTTAAAGTAGTAGCAGAACTTCAGTTTGAAGAATTGTCATCTATTGATTGGAAAACAAGGAAACCACTCCTTTTGCAACTCCTTCTGTTGTTTCTGAACCCTTATATTACTCTGCATAATACAACAGAAGCTCATTTTTTTTAGCCTCCAGGCACTACCTAATGAGAAAACATGGGTAAAATAAATAATTTATAGTGTCCGATAAAGATTTTTTACTCAGTTGGTATTGATTATTTTTTAATTCCTACAGAATGTTCTGTATTTGATATTCCTTTTAAAGCTGCAGCAGTGAGGTTCATAGGACTGTGGGAAGGTCACATATACACATAGAAAGTACATTTCTGTCCCTTGTGATAGCAGGGAAAAAAGCTGAAAAACACAAAACATAACCTATGGCCATTCTAGAGGCTTACAAGCTCCCATTAGTACTTGTAAGCAGTTTTTCTGAACAAAAATCCTCCTGATATTAAAGTTTTTTCATTATTTTCAAAAATCTGATTCACAGCTGTCACATGTGTGGCCTGGCAATACTATGTAAACCTCCAGACAAGATAAAGTAAATCACGGTAAATCTCCTGAATTAAAAATGTAGGCCAAATGTTCCACTAGAACTTAAATACAGCAAATCTGACCTGAACTTCTTGCATTCCCTTTTATCTTTAGCACAGACTTTTAAAAGGTATTTAGATTGCTGTCACTGGTTCCTCAAAGGTCAACACGCACTGCTGAAGCACTCCAAACCTGGGAGCAGCCTCAGTAGACAGGGGATATCCCATGACTTGGTGCTGCTTTTCCATTCCAGAAGTGAACCCTGCATCAACATTATCCAGACCTACAGATACAGATAAAATTTCCCCAGGAGAGGCACACTTGGGAAAGGCATGAGTAGGGTAATCTCGTAGTTGAAACTGGGATTTGACAGAGCAGATTATTTGGAGCATGTCATGGACTCTTTTGTCACTTCAAGACTATTACTTATGATCCCTCTCTCCACCTCTGTGCTCTGGCATGACTTGTGGAACTTTCTGAAGTAAATACTACTACTGTTACTGTTTTATCATTAGGAAATTGTCCTCCTTCGGGCCAGGACAGAGTTAGTTTTCTGGCAGTAGCCATAAGGGGGTGAAGCCTACAGTCATGTTTGTTATTCTAGTGTAGATTTTTCTTCTATACCACTCATCACTGGTGGGCGTAGAAGTAAGGGATTCTTGTTTTTGGGAAAGAAGGAGGCTTCAGGTAGAATGAAGGGGGACATGCAGACCCTCCACAGTGATTTTGTCCTTTTCCAGGGGAACAGGTGGCGAGGGGAGCAGTGGGGTGGCACTGGTCCCAGTCAGATTGCTTATCCATCATTGCTTTTCATTGTCTCAGGCTTGGGAAAAATTGTGGTGGAGGGAGCAGTGGAGAGATGCTGGCTGAGGTCACATTGCATCGGACTTGGTGAGCATTTTTTGCATGAAATCACCCTCCTTTTGGTATACTTTTGTAATTAATATTTTAGATGTTACTGTTCATTATCTTATTGCTTTTCCAGTAAATTGTTATCTCAACCTGTAATCTCTGCCTTTTGTCTTTCTCACTGGAGGGGACCGGGGGGAGGGTAGTGGCTGTGTGGGGCTTTGTTGCTGACTGCTTGGCTGCCCATTGGCCAAGGAGCCACAGTTGTGCTTGGCTTCGAACTAGACAGCCTGCAAGCAGTGCAGGTCCATCTGTGTCTCTCCCAGAGGCTGTCAGTTCCAGGCAGGGAGAGCAACAGCAGCTGAGGACACTGTAGCACTGCGGAGATAGAGTGGAGGGACTCTTTTGTAGCAAACATCCAGGTTTATTGTAGCCACGAGGCCTTACACCACAGACGGATGTGGGGACTACAAAACAGCAAGCAGCAAACGCAACAAGGGCTTTTATACTGAGTAGGAGGGGCAAAACAAAGGGGAGGATCCAGGGTCCAAACCAATAGGGGAATGATGAGGGAAGACAGGTACCCAATAACATTTGAATGGGGAGGGAACACATTTACATCAACCAATGAACAGAACAGGGTAATAGAACCTTCCAGACATACATGAATATTAAAACAACTCAATGAAAATTAAAATCCCTCTGAGGGGAAAGGGGTGGAACAGAAACTTGAGGGACAAACACAAAGGGAGGGAAGATCAGGGGAGATAGGAAATTTCCCCAGCCTCATCTTCCCCCTCCCCCTCAGGCTTGCTGTCATGAGGGGAATAATTATTCCAATTAACTTCCTCATTAACTCACATAGAGAAGGTGGGCTGGGCTGGTGACTCTGGCGGGGCAGTAGGGATAACATCTAGGGGTTGCGCCACCGTCACAGGGCTTGATTTCCAGCTGTGCTTAAACCATGACAGAAATTACAGCAATATTTTCAGCTGCTGTGTCTGTGCTTGGAATGATGGGCAGACTCCCAGCTGCAGTGTTTGATGGGTGCCCTTGCAATGCTGTGATGACCACCTGCAATGCTTTGGGGCAGGCAAGGTTATAAAGAGGTAACCCATGCTTTCTAAATGCATTGTTTGAACACAAGGGATGCCCAGAGCAGAATGACTCAGGTTTGCCTGATAGTGAGACACTTAATTTTCAATGAATTGCTTTCAGTACCTTATTACTCACAGTTGTATCTGGCATCAAAGCAGCCTATTTTTGGGTGTAGGTTTTGATGCAGTGCAAAAGGTTAATTTGCAAAACATCTAACACATGATGTTTCATTTATTCAAGCAAAAATCTAGATTATACCCTATGAATTTAATGGAAAGGATTGAGTAAGTACGCTGTTAAGAACAAAAATTCTCTAGTAGCACTAAGCGTTACAGGATAACCAGTCATTATAAATGGACTCAGCTTATCTGTCTGACTTGAGCTCGTATTAGGGACATTCCCCCACATCTAAAGCAATCTATGTCTGCCTTGGGTTCTCCATGACTTGAGCTCACTTCACTAATTCTTATCACTTTCATTCTTGTTTTATTCTTCTCTAGTTACAGCATAGCAAAACATTCTAAGGCCAGCTGGATGGGGAGAAAGACTTTTGATGAGATAAAATTTATGCTTTGGATAGAGGTGCAATTACATTTCCTTAAGGAAGATTTCAGGAAGAAACAGCGCAAGTAAGTTTCTAGACTATGGTACATGAGCCATTCTATACTAAATGAATTATTTCTATGTAGATGAGATGGAATTGACCGATGAATATAGAAGATAAATGAACAAGTTTTTCATGTGCACACACCTATGGCTTTCTTTTTCAGAAAATGAAATATCTAGTCCTTTTTTTTAGGAAACAGAATAAAAATGTATGATAAGCATGTGCAATAAACTATCAATATTAAAATCAGTTGCTGGAGCTTTACTGAAATATGTGTTTCACATGCTATGATCAGTTCTATAAATAATAGATCTGCTGTTTTGTTCAGTGTTGCTTATACATCTTCTTTCTAATGTTCTGCCAACAGACATTTTTGATTGGTTTGGATAATTCCATTTTCCAATTCATTAATGTTCAGTGCATGAAAAGTTCCCAATGAAGGTTTTTTAAAGTGTGGTAGAGACAGCAAACAGGCTTATGGCAGTCTGTAGAAGGGACTCGTATCTCAGACACTTTAACAGCTAGAGATCAATGTTTTGTTGAGAGGCTACCTATTAAATTTATAAGCACATGAGGAGTTCAAAGAAAAAAATCTTCAAGACTAAGTATCCAGAGAGATGTTAGTCAAATTAGGGTATCTGTCATCTCTTCCAGACATTGCATTGAAGGGCTTTTTCTTCTGTATTCTGCAAGAAGGCTAGTAAGGCAGAAAGTAAAAAAGCATAAAACAAAGTGGATTTTCAGGTCTTCTTTATTTTTAGACTGGAAATATTTCTCATGAAGATTATGATATTTTCGTTAGGTATATCATGAAGTTGGTTTTCCTAACCTTTGAGCTCAGTTTTATTTTTTTCAGGCCACTGGACAAATCAAACCATTGAAAAAACATTATGATATTTTTTGAACCAATTAAATGTTGAAAATTTTGATGGCATTTATTAATTTATCATGATTAAATGCAATTGTACTTGTACAAAGAATCTAAGTTAAAAGAAAGGAACACCTGACTGTATTTTCTAGAGCACCTGATTGTGTACTTGCTAGTGTAGGAAACATGTGACATTTTGAAAATGCCATCCAAATCTTGCTTCAAATCCACATTGGCAAGTTTCCACAATCACTTGAATGTTTATTTTTCTGTTTGCATCTGTAATCATAAAACCACAGAATGGTTTGGGTTGGAAGGGACCTTAAAGATCATCTCATCCAATCCCCCTAAAATGTGCAGGGGCATCCTCCCCTAGCTCACTTTGCTCAAAACCCTATCCAGCCTGGCCTTGAATGCTTCCAGGGATGGGGCATTCACAAGCTCTCTGGGCAACCTATACCAGTGCTTCACTACCCTCTCAGTAAAGAATTTCTTCCTAATATCTATCTCTTCTCTATAGGTTTAAAACTGTTTCTGCTTGTGCTATCACTATCTGCCCATGTAAAAAGTCACTCAGCAAGCTCAGGGGAGCACATCTGGCTCACACATGAGGCTTCTAAGGACTAACAAGAAATCCTGAATTTTCAATCACAACAAGTCTGATTTAAATGCCAAAAAAATTCCGAATGCCATACCTTGAAGCAGGTAGCCACTGATGGGGTTAGGCCTTCTGGTTATATCACAGCCCTTGTGAGAGCAGCTTTTACCCAAGGTGCAGATGGTGATGCTATTGACAGCTGACTTGTGCGAAAAGGAAAAATCTTCACACTACACCTGGGTGACGTATGTGGAAAGCCAGGTTCTCTGTGTGTCTATCAGGTCTCAACTTTCTCATTCTTAAATAGGATTCTTATGCCATTGTGGTCTCTGATGAATTCCCTTCACAATATATTGCATGCAGTTGTAAGAATACAAGCATAAATAACCACATTAAATAACCTTTCAATTCTACCTGTTTTTATTTATCATTACATCTTCTCCTTGCACCAGCACCCTCACCTCAAATACCATTTTTTGTAATTTCAAAAATGTTCTTTATACCAGAAAGGCTAAGTTGCTTTCCCCCTATGGTTTAAGTTTACAATGAAAGCAAACATCATAGCAAAAATCTTAGTGTAAGATGATTAGTTATCTGCTGCAATAATAGTTTTCGAAGATAAAATGGGAGGTCAGCAGACTTCTTTGACATCAGAGAAGGAGTTAGAAGAAACTGGAGTGTGCGCTGGTGTTAAGCAGTACATGTACAAAGATTGGACCTTCCATGGCAATTTTAAAACATAGAAACAGTAACATTTATGACTCAGGGGAAGATTGAAAAAGGACCTTATGCAAAAAAGATAACTGATGAGAAAAAATGGAGAGGGACTAAATAGGGAGAGCTAAGTATACTTTAGCAGTTGAAGTATGCAAATATATAATAAAGCAAGCAAGAGAAGAAAATGAAGTATTCTTGGCTTTTGGACTTTATTCCATAAACACAAAACCCCAATACTTTAGAAAGAGAGTAAATACAAAGGGCCATTATGTCCATCAGCACTATCAGGTCATATACATAAATATGTAATACAGAAAGAAAATGAAAGAGTAGCAGTACAAATTACAGTTTGCTGATGAATGTTCAAAGTCCAAGGAAGCACAGTAAGCATTACCACTGTTTGTGGTTATTCTGGCACTTTTGTGAAAACTACAGATGCCACCTTTAACTGTCCTAGCTATATTTCAGCCAGGGCAACATTTACATTCTCCTCATCTACCTTTTACTTGCAGTTTCTTTTGAAGAATTATCCTTTTCTTTCCTGTCTCAAAACCAGCCTTGCTATGTTGCAAAAATGAAATGGATGTCCTGGACTCTTGACCCTGGGGGTCAGAGCACATCAGATGTGGCTGAGACGATCCATACACATTAAGCAAAAAATTCCAGCTGGAGTGAACTCAGAGGTAAAGTCTGATGATTATAAAAGAAGCTGATGCTTAGCAGAACAGCTCAAGACTCACACCAAGGAAAGGGAGATGCTGGCCCTATTCAAGTTGGAGAGCAGTTCACCTCTCCCTTTCGTGAGGCCAGAGCTTCTCTCTGCAGGGTATCATCCTATGTCTTCTCTATTCTACCTGCAGGGCCATCAAGTGGTGTTAACAGACTGACTTATGAAAGCTCTGCTGTATCACAGGAGAAGGCTGAGAGCTGTGTTCATGCAAGTGATCCCTGTGCCAGGGTCTGTATGAGCTGCCATGTCCAGGTGCTGCCATGGGCTCCAAGTGTGCTGCAAAAGCCCCAGTGGGGTCCAGAAGCAATTTAGTGTTCTTCCAAAGTAAATTAGCTCTGCTCATAGCAAGGCTAATTAGCTTGGATTCAGCATAGTCGTGATGTAACAGTGATCTTGCTTTCTTTGTTTTGCTTCTGTGCATATTTGGCACTGGGGCGCTTATTCATGGTGCTAAATTGTCCTGTACAGATGCCTACAAAGCAGAATATTCCCCACTACCTGCGTAAGTAAGCAGGAGCTTCACTTGGTAAGTGCCTCCCTACATTCCTCAGTGGTATGAGTTGTTTTCTCAGCACAAGAGCTTTTATCATTAGTGGTGAGTATTGTCCGAAGGTTGTTGTGGTAACTGACAGTTACTTGGGTTGCTTCATTGAGCTGAAACTCTGTTATTTATAAGACTTTGTCACTGTGTAAAACAGATGTAACTTATTATCTTGGGAACCATTCAGGATTCAAAGACACACATGTTTCTCATGAAATGTGGAGGTTATGTCAGGTCTTCAGAACCGAGGGAAAAATTACTTGTTTTTTATTTTTGAAAACTTAATCATGCATTAGGGTGACAACAGCAAAGCTGTATGAATAATTGTTTTTATCCCTTGGCAGATGAACCAAACTTAAAAGATTATTCAGATCAAACTTCAAAGCAAGTCTATTTGGTGAATCAAACATGTTTAATTTTCATGCTGTCCATTTTTCACTAAATAAGGGAACCAAAAATATAAGTTGCTGAGAGAAGCTGCTGACCTTTCACAGAACAGAGAGGAGCAGAGATCTGATCTTCTTGGAAGTGCTCCCATATAATTAGACAATCGTCAGAGTAGGACTGTCTCTGTCACCTCAAGTATATGCTACCTAAAAAAAGCATATTACAGGGAATAGTTGGAAAACCTGATTAAGATTCTTGCATGTGGTCTGACCTTCTATGCATTTTATGTTCTTATCGCTGAGCTTGAATAGATAACAACACTGCACTCAGATGTTTTGTTATGTCATTATCCCCCGTTGGCTTTTGTGTTCTATTCTAATGAATTAAGCTTAGAGAGGTATTGAAAAAAAACAGAGGAGGAATTTAGGGTAAGATTTTTTTCATCTTATGGTGTATATGCCTTATGGTGTTCCTGCTGGCTTTCAAGTTCAGTATTAATAAACATACAAGCATTCCTCCAGGCATTTAAACACCTAAATCTGTAGAATTTATAAGTTCTTCTGGTGAAATGGAGGGAATCTTGTTCTAACGGTCTCAAATAATTACTTTTCAGTGTTTTCCTGAAGTGAGAGAAACATGGTGCTATTTTTCAAAAGCTTTATGAATGCATTTGCCTTAAACTGTGTCATCTTCTTCAAATCTCTTTTATGACCAGTTTCATTTCCGTGGGAATCATGCACTCAGTATAATAGCAAGTTTTGTAATTTGTGAAGTCTTTAGTTAATATTTGAACAGAAAGAATGCATTTCATTATTTTATAAGAATTTTCACTTGCTCTGTTGGAAAAAGATAAATCTTGTGTTAATACTGAAAATCCTGATTCTAGTCATTGTCTACTGAAAAGGCTTCATATTTATTTCATACCTCACAGGCACAACTGAAGTGTTAAGAGCAGAGGAACTACCATCTTACCCAACTGGACTCAGCCTGTCTCAACTGTTACACCAGGGATGCAAAGCGGCTGCTACATGGACTGCCTGCATTGGGACTGAGTAAATAGCACATTTCCTCAAGCAAATGCAGTAGTGTGGATAAGGTACTGCTCTATTTTTGAGAGGGCCTTAAAATACTAGTTTTACAGTAAAGGTTTTTCGGAGAGGAAAGGTGATGTAAAAACATGCATTGATTCTTTTTTTGGATTTTAGATGGACTACCAGATTCTGTCTCATTGCATATTTAATTTTTCTCATGGCATAGCAAAAAGAAAGGAAAAAGGCAATCTCACAGCTTTTACTTTAGCAGTCTTGAGAAACTATAACCTGGAGATTTTAGGAAAAAAAGTTTCAAGACTCTTAGCCACTCAGCCTAGCAAATCTAAAGTTGTCTGGACTAGCCTCACACTTTTCAGTCCAGTTGCTTTCAGGACTGACCACACAGTTCGGTTTCAAAGTGAGTGCAGCTTAGACCTTTGGGAGCAGCACAGCTCAAAGCACAAAAGTCTCTGACCTTTTCCTTGTTGCATCAGACACTTGTTCTCACCTACTCTCTAAGACTTGGGATTCAGGAGCTTGCTGCTCTTTTATTCCTTGCTACTACACTCTCAGCTTTGAAATAGAGAGGAGAGAGTCCTGACCTTTGAGGACACCTTTGTACTACTATGCCCTGTTAGTAAAATTTATGTTAAATAATGCAAAATTGCATACTGAGTGCATCTGGATTGCAGGTCACTGACTGGAAACAATGTTACACAAAAGGTAATAAAGAAAGTATGTTTGTAGACAGCTGGAAGTAGTAGGAAGGACTTGAAGATATGGAATCATTAATATTTACAGGATTTCTTCTGTGACAAGGGAAAGATAACCATGCTAGAGGTGTAATCCTACCTTCTGCCAGAGCTGGAATTTTGGCTCAGGGCTTTACCTGGGGAAACAGAGCTCTCTTTGTTGACTTGTTCACCAGGTCAAATAGAGCTCTAACTTCCAGCTGAATAGAGAGGTGAGGATCAAAGGAAATGGAAGGATTTGAAACAAAATGTACAGGGTCTAGCAGACAAAGCTGACATAAAGCCAGGATCAAGAGAAACCTTAGGCTTGAAGTTGTGAAATTCTTGTTTTATCTGACTATTTTTAAGCCTTGCATGGTCTAAAACCACCTTTAGTTGACTTTCTGGAAAAAGAAGCTTCTTGATTTGGTCCCTAGGTGGCCAGAGTGCTACTTGCTGCATATTAGGGAGGAAACCAAAGGTGATATTTTGCTGTGAAGATAAACGCATTTTCAGTATTTAATCCAACGCTTACAAAAACTGGCAGAATGCATTACTTTCTAGCCAGGTCTTTTTCTGTCCCTTCATCAGAGAGAAAAAGAATGGAAAGTGTTATGGTGCTGCCTCTTTTTCCTACATGAGAATTGACTGAAACCTCCCCTATGAAGAAGCATCATGCTGTTTTATTGGTTATAGGCACAATGCGTGAAAGCACAAAGGATTTAACAATGACACATTTAGCACTTTAGGTCATTTCTGCTATGAACACTCTGAAATTCATAAAGGACTGAGGAAGACCTTCTCTTAGTGCTAATTTGAACCATTAATAAATGAAATATTCAAAATATGTGTAACAATTAAGACTGTAAGTGTTGACTTGAATTATTAAAACCCCTAAAGCAACTATAATTAAAGTGTATTCATTCATAGGTGGTAATATAAAATGGCAAGTTCTTTCATTTTGCAATTTTGCTGTTAGACCGTGGTAAGTAATGAGGGTTCCCAAAAAGTTAAGTACATGGAACCACAGGCAGTACTGATACGTGCACTTGGAATTAATCTCAAGTAGTTAAGAATATTTATGTAGGAGTAGGACAGTGAAGAATCAATTTAAGTAAAATGCTTTGTTGAATAACTTAGGGTTAAGGAGATGTCTTAATGACTGCTGCATCTGGTCCAAAGGACATGAGGAGATATTTACTGCTGATTTACAGCATAAAATCTACTATGGCTGCATGAAGTAAAAAAAAGGGGATGATTTTTGCAACACCTTTCACTTCTCCAGCAGCTGGATTTTATTCAGTGCTAGTCACTTGCAATGCAGACTGTTCCCTGCAGAATTTTTGGAATTGTGATGCTCATGTTCTCTACCCTGATGAAAAGGTGTCAAGGCCACCCAATGTTTACATCAAAGCAGAATCTGATCAGTAAAATT
Source organism: Pomatostomus ruficeps (assembly GCA_013400735.1). Classification (NCBI taxonomy): domain Eukaryota; kingdom Metazoa; phylum Chordata; class Aves; order Passeriformes; family Timaliidae; genus Pomatostomus; species Pomatostomus ruficeps. The sequence continues at coordinate 16,235 of VYZT01020426.1, read as the reverse complement.
TATCCCAAGAGAGTAGAAGATAAAGGAAAAGAGAAAGGACTGGGAAGAAGAAGAGATAAATATAAAAACAGAGAAGAAAGATGGGGGTGGGTTTTGTAGGTGCTTATTTGGGAAATAGAAAGTCTTTTGTATAAGAAAAAAATGCAGTAGAAAATATTGTTTCTTTAAACCTTTTTTCTTCTGTTTTTAATGAATCTTCAGTTTGCAGTCTGTTTCTACAGATATAATCAATGAGAATTTTTGTTTTAAAGGTGGATAACAGATATTAACATTACAGATGTTTATCTCCTTTTCTGGAGAATTAAAAATAAGCATAACTCTAAGAATTTAGATAGTAAATATACAAAATTGCATGGTTCTTACCACAGAGAGGAAATTTTATTCTGTGTTCAAAGGAATACTTTTTATCCAATAAGATACAGATGCTGCAAAAAAAAAAAAAAAGATTAATAGTCTTTAATTCTGGTGAATGAATAAGTAAGGGTATGTCTTACAAGGCAAAGAATAGAGTACATCCACTGTGCTTCTGGAGTGGATGGAGCCACTTGGTCTTTGGTAGCACTGTAATGTTCATTTTCCCTTTGTTCTAGTATTAAGTGCTAAAAAAGCAACTTAATATTACATAGCTTTGGAATGAAAACAAAAAAAAAAGGACTAATTTCTTATGAGACGAAATACATACATTTGAGTGTATTCCGCTGAGTAAAACAGAGCTGGAATCACTGAATCAGACCTCTCTGCGAAAGTGCAATGAAGATCAGCATCATAAGGATGGGAAAGGCAGCTGATTATTCCCTTGTATTTCACTTCTGGAACTTAGGGCTGTGTATCCTAGAGAGGCTGAAGGAAAAAGTAATTTGCAGAATGACTCATTGAAGAGTCACTTAGATGTTTCAAGTAAATGTCACATTCTGATCTGTTCAGAGGTTTGCAAAGTGAAAAGAAACCCTAAGAAACAGGAGATTGATTGTAAAGCCTCTGACGATGCAAATGGAGTCAGTCAAATTCTTAAGACAACTCTCCCTGCCCCTAATGCTTGACTGCAGAAGGCTGCCCGGAAGCCTTGCAGAGTGTCAGAAAGTGCTTGGTCAGGTAAACCTGCTGCAGAGTCGCAGTTTTTTGTTTATCCTTTTACCTAGCTATCAACTCTGCAGCAGATGAGGCAGAGCGGTCGATATTAAAATAGTGGAGGTGGGAGTAAAGAAGTGAGAATGGACTTTTCTGTCGCAGCACCCAAGGGTTTATTGTGGGGAGGTACAGGCTACGAGAAAAGACGACATGGGGCGGTTACGCTGAGTTTTTAAGGGGAACGGAAAGGGATGGTTACAGAAGGGAGGGCCCAGGGTTCTACAAATCACAGGATGATGAGGAGTGACAGGTATCCAGTAAGTTCTGAACAGGGGTGGAACTTATTTGAATTAACCAACCAACATAACAGAATGACAGAACTTTCCAGCACTTGCTGAATATTAAAACAATCTGATGCATATTAAAATAACTCTGAGGAGAAAGGAGTGGAACAAAAAACGCAGGAGGATCAGGGGACTCACCAGCCATGCTTTCTCTATCTCTCTCAGACTGTCCTGAGAGGAAAAATCATAGAGAAGGCAGGCTGGGTCACTGCCACATGCCCCCATTTTGAGTTGTAAATATTCACTACAAAATGAATCTTTTTAATAGCTCGGTTTTCTCAGTGGAATATTATGGAGAGCAGCCTGTGTGTAGGTGTAAACAGTGTGTAGGTGTGAAGCAGTCAGTTTTCTCCCACATGGTTAGCACAGATCTTAATTACCACATATTTCCCAAATCTGGCAGATGAGGTGGTTTAGTTCATTGTGTATCCATCTGAAAAATGTTTTTAGGTGATCAATTTTTTCATTAGAGTTCTATTTTCTGTGTTATTTTACATATTTTTACAGTGTTTTTCCTTTCAGATGCTGTAGGAAGAGGTATTGTACATTGTGGGTATCACTACGGTCGTAACTCAAAATTCTGACAATTCCTAATAGAGGTAGTTTAAAGTATGCACCATTTACTTATTGTGATTTTTAATAATTATTAAAAGAAATTAATTGACTTCCAATAGCAAATTCTTACTGCTTTCTAGGTACCTATGTGTTCATACAATATATTTTGAGGCATGCCTACATCTAAACACATGTGAATAAATACATGTATTAAATTTTATTAATGTATATGTTTATGGAATCTTTATGCTATTTTATTCAGGAAATCTATATATAATTATTTACATGGAATATCCCATTTCTCCTCTCAAGCAGAACAAAAGAGGATCAACCTAGGTACAAGTGGCCCAGCAGGATCCACAAGGAGATGAGGTGCATTAAAGCTTCCAGGCAATATCATAGAGAATGGAATTAATGTGGTCAGCCAAACATAATTTTTCACTTGTTTCATTGATGTAACAGGTAAAAATTAACATAGCTGTGGTTTTCTAGTTTAGATCTGGATTGTTACAAAAGTATGAATTGTATAAAGGAGATACGCCAGGTGACCTTAGTTTTGTTCTAGTAAAAAATGCAACATCAATTCAGTAAAGAAGTGACAATTTAAAACATATAAATACACGAGTTAATTCCAGTTCAGATTTCATCGCCTCAATTATGCTAGAAAGAAGTTAATCTAAAGTAAACATATGAATTTTGACTACCCTATCCCACATTTGTCTAGGAGACTGGTATTTACATGTCATGTCTCCATTTGAGATACTCTCTTGAGCAAAGAGTATGATCAGGATTTGTAGCTGAAGGAAACAGAAATCTGATAGTAAACATTTATTCCTATTTAAAGTGACTTAGTTGGCTCATGCCCTGAAGAGTGATATTTTGTATTGGATAACAAATGTAGTGGTGGCTCAGCCACTAGATATTATTCCATCTGCCCTGTCAGAGTCACCTACCCAGCCCACCTTTTCCATGTGGACCAATGAAGAAGTAAAATGGAATGATTTCTCCCCTCAGGACAGCAAGCCTGAGGGGGAGGGGGAAAGTGAGGCTGGGGAAGTATCTCCCCTGATTTTCCTGCCTTTTCAGTTTGTCCGTCAAGTTTCTGTTCCACCCCTTCCCCCTCAGAGGGATTATAATATTCATGATGTTATTTTAATATCCATATGTTGCTGGAAGATTCTGTTATCCTGTTAAGTTCATTGGTTAATGCAAATGTGTTCCCGCCCCATTCAAATGTTATTGGGCACCTGTCTTCCCTTGTCACTCTCCGATTGGTTTGAACCCTGGATCCGCCCCTTGTCCCGCCCCTTCTACCCTATATAAAAATCTCTTGTCAGGTGCACTCTTGGTTCTTTTGTAGCCCTTGCATCCGCTTGTGTGTTTGCTAGAAAAGAGTCCCTCAGCTCCTTCGTCCTCGCTTTGCTACACAATATCAGGCGACAGCTGCTCTCAGAGCCAGGGAGCTGACAGCTTGGAAGGAGACACAGAGAGAGACCTGCTCTGCCTGCAGTCTATCTGCCCCGAGCCAAGCGCTTGTGACTGTTGTCCTGCTGACCATTGGGCAGGTCTGGCGGCCACAACGACAAACAAAAATTGGTTTTAACAGGTCTTNGACAAAAAAAAATTGTTTTTTATAAGTTTTTTTTTTTTTTTTTTTTTTTTTTAATTTTCATGCCAGACAAAACCGTTCACCATATCGAAGTCTGACAGCAGACCTTAAAACAAAGGGTGACCAAAATAACTTTTATGCTTTGGAAATCTAATTTATGGGATGCTAGGAAATGATTTTTTCTCTTAGATGAAAATGTGTAAGAGACAGTAATTGTCCATACTTCTTGTCATAGAAAAATTGGCCCAACCATCAGAAATATAAGTTACAGACAGGCTGGGAGGTTCACCGTAGTATCATTCACCCTATGCCATTGATTACAGCATTGAAATTTTATATTCAGCTGCCTTCATGAAACAGCTATGTGTTTTGAGAAACTGATAATATTGGACGTATTTTGAACTTGGTTTGCTAACAAAAATGTAGAAGAGTGAGAATAGCAGCTGGGTAGGAGGTTGGTGCATTTGCAATAACTTGCAAATTCCCTTGGGCTTTTGATCGGTAGAAAGGGCTCCTCTCTAGAGCAGGAGCAATTCTTAATGTATTAGCAGCAGAGATTCCAAATGAGCAGTACTGAGATTCTAACCTGTGAATTCAAAGCACAAGCATATTTATTTGTAAGTTCTGGTCCTGGATGAAACATAAAAAGAAATACCAAAATAATGATAAGATTTTTTTAACTTATAATACACACTTTCATCAATATGTAAAGGTAAAATATATAGAAAACAGAGTTTTGGAGAGAGCTTTTAGACCTAAGAAAAGCAGGGCTATTTCTTTTCTGTTAAGAATCAAGAAACAGACCCATTCCAAGCCCCACAGCCTTTGTCCTAAGAAGCTTGAGAGTTTGCCAGAACAGCAAAATACTATTTTTATTTTTAGTTTTCAATATATGTACATGATATGTATTCATAATTAACAGCAGTAATATCCAATATGACTTACAGATGTGTGGCATTGTTTTTGACTTCTATTGCTGCTACTCTTCCTCTCAGACTGCAAATGTTATGTTCAGACCAATATAGAATATCTTTTACGCTTTGGTGAAATTGTAGCTGTTTTCTCCCCCTCCCATCCCATTCTCCATTGCTTCTTTTTCTCCTCATTCTCCTGAAAAGAAAAATGAGGCAGAAACCTGGATTTGGAATATTTCCGTCAGAATGGTTATATCGTACTGTCATGGATCTTGTCATCAGAATTAGATGTCAAACCTGTGGCAAACTACAGAATTTTCTCTTTTAACTTAGTTATTTTTTGGAATAGATTCTGTGGTTGGTATTTGTCCATCTCTGTTCATGTTCTAACTACCACTAGTCCTCACCCTTACTGTTTGCTGGTGCAGGCATGCATTTGTACCCCAGTTAATTTTCCACAGTCTGGAAAGCTGTGGGAAAAGTAAGGGTCATTTACCTTGTTACCATTACTACATTCTAGTAATCCTTATCCATGTGCTTTAAAGTTCTTAATGGTATCTTTCTGTAACAGAAATTAAAACATACCATCTGGTAGGGCTGAGAAGAATGTTAGCAAGAACCCTTCAGCAGTCTGGCATTTGAAGACATTATTTTCTTTTAGTCATTTGCAGGTTATGAATTTTCACAGCACGTACAATTAGAAAACTATAGCTGGCTATAATAATTTCAACTATGATTAATGATAGTTTTAGAATTATAATGTAAAATACATTTGAAAGCTTATTTAGACCACAACAAATAGCTTTTTAAAAGAAAAATACATTGAAAGTAGTTTGAATTCAGAACTGTAGAGGTAAAACAGCGGACTGATGATATATTTGATACATACGAATGATGCAAAGTTGGCTTGCAGGTAAATCTAAGGAAGCGTGACCTAAGAAGTCAATTATGGTCTTGTGCTGAAAAGTTCTTTGGTATTTTTTGGGGGAACCTGAAACAAACTCACAGGTGTTTTTAAGAAAGAAAAAGCAAAATTGTTTCTGAGATTCTGTTGGTCTTTCATTAAGTTTAAAATACTTGCACACTGTGCAACTTCTGTGGTCCTTATTTTTTTTTTTCCAAAAGAACAAGCACAACATGCAGGATGAAATATCAATTTGTTTTGTTTCCCTCCTGCATATTTTTAGCAATGCAAGTCACTCTTGAGGAAAAAATAACTTGACTATAATGGCACATCATCCACAGACTCTGAATGAGCAGAGTATAATGAATGATTAATTGTGAAGGCTCACTACTGTGGAGGGAAGTTCTGCAAACAAAAACATTAAAAATGATCCTCTCGTTTTTGCAGATTTCTAATTAATAAATGAAATCCATAAGTGAAATATTTCTGCAGCACAAAAAGCTCTCTGCAGTTCTTGGTAGACAAGAGAAAAACACAAGTCATGATTTCAAATTATTTGAAGTCTGCACACCTCTGGGCAGTGTATTAATAATGTTTGTACCCCCATCTATCTTGAAGCTGACCTAACTATATGCAGAAAACCTGGGGTACACGAAAGGCTCTGTCACTGAAGGTCTTTGAAATCCAAACAGACTTGGTGATGAGTGTGTTACTGGTGTAGCAAGGAAACATGCACAGAAGAAACACTTGAGTGCACGTGCAGTTTCAAAAGAGAACATGGCTTGTAGTGTTGCTTGAGAAAACTGTTGAGTGAAATCATTTCTAGGTGAGGCATAAGAAAATTTTATGGGGGGATTAGACAAAATAGTTAATGTACCTTGTAGCTGAGGATACCTAGAACAGAGCTCCAAGAGTCACACCTTTCGCCTTCACTGTAAATTGTTAGCAATTAATCTACTTTATTCAGAATCAATTTCTTCCCCTAAAATTTAATATATAATGACTTTCAATGCTATCAAGTGATTTTTTTGTGTTAATTCAATTGCAGAAAGAGATATATGATAAAATTTCCACTGTCATCCAAATATATCCTCTTTGCTATTGTACCAAGGATGGGTAGGGAACTCTATTACTTTTTGTTTTATCTGAATTGCAGTTATTATGATTAGATATCTTCTACCCAGTGTCAGATATTTTTGTGTTTACACCGTGATATTTTAGATTGTTTCTGAAGATAATATTTGTCATTTTTTACATTGTGACATCTAATTTGACTCTTCAGACCTCATTTATAAACAGCAAGATTGTCTCCAAAGTCCCAGGAATATTTTATACTTGAAAGTACTCAGATATTTTTCTTTTGGGCATCTGTCTACAACTGCTTACTCAAATAAGTGTAGCCAAGGTCATCTTACATTTCTTGTCTAAGGCTGTCAAACTTATTTTCAGCCTTGTCAGGTTCAGCCTTTGCTTTTTATCTTTGTGCTAAGGGGACATTAGTGTAAGTGTGGTACTGTTGGCATTTCTTTTTCAGTCCCCTTTTTGACATATTGCTTCTTGTGCCATTTCTTGCTCTGTGACCATTCCTGATTTATTTTAAAACACAAACTGTTTTCTTTCTCTTTTTCATTGTGTTTCTTAAAACCTCCAATGCAACCTTAAACCCCTTTCAGCAAAGCAAATAGTTACAGTATTTGGTTTGCTGTTACTGTTTCATATGAACTGAACTCAGAAATCTGATCAGAATACCTTGAAAAGCAAATTACATAGTTCTGGCTCAGAAGGTGGGAGCAGTTCTCTAACATCTCTGAATGCCTGTCTTACTGCTGATTATTCTTGTATTTTGAACAACAATAAAAAGTCACTAAGAAAAAAATACTGTACTCTTAAGCATCATAGTTGGGATATTTAAAAATGCTCTACAAAAAATATAACCAAACCAATTTTTTGCATCATGATGTAAACATGAATAATTTGTCAAGTTCATCACTGTCATGCTTGTATTATGCTATTTGTACTAGTTACCTGCAGACAAACGAATCTAAGCTTATCTATAGCACAGTGGAAGTCACTTACTGGATTTTTTTCTCTGGATCACCAGATCCAAAATAAGGTTGAGCCCAGGTGCCATGTAGAAAAATGACTAGCACAAAGACTTGTGCAGTGCTTGGCTGCTTCTTGGGTAACTCTTAAGGAAACATGGTGGTTGCAGCAATTCAAGCCATGCAACAAATAACTAATCAGAGAGTATTATTTTTCTCCTTGCTTTGGGGAATTTTTCAGGAGCATCTTCCAGGACGCTATTTCACCCTGAAACTTTCAAATGGTGCATTCAACTGAAAACAGAATTTTGTAGAGCTTATTAACCCTCTTGCTATAGATTCCAATAAAGGGTTTTGTCCTTGTTGACACAGAGTGAATTGTGCATGTTGCTAGATTTTTTTTAACTTTGTTTTCATAATACAATATTCTGAAACTTCATCACTGACCTTGAAAATATGGTTTTGCACTGAAGTGGATTTTCTTTCTCCTCCAGGGAGCTTTGTCACTACCTCAACAGACCATTCAAGAGGTGAAAATGTGGAGTGTTTCAGCTGTTCCATCCCTCGTTTGCACTGCGAGGAAGATCATGTACTACTTATTGCTGATGCTGTTCCTATGCAAGATGAGGAATGGAGGAGGGACACCCAGGCAGCAGACTTTTAGGGATTTGAAGGCACAGCCTGGGTCCTCACTGCACCAAAGGGCTTTGTCCCTGTTTCACCATCCTAGGTATTCCAACCCAACATGTCTGTGCTCCAGGGCACCTGCCATCCCATCCCACCCCACCCCACTCCCTCATGGGAATACTTTAATTTCCTACAATTTTGGGAGACTGCCCAAGTGAAGGATGAAAACCAGAGATGTACTGGGAGGGGTGCAAGGGAAGACAGTTACACTCTTCCCAAAGGAAAACAAAAGCCATGCAATGGATTGATCATGTGAACAGTTTGCAAATCCCTGAAGAGCAGAAGAGGGAAGGAAGGCAGGAAAGGGATGACTTTGAAACGAGTCTGGATTTTGCTCCTGGGGTCACTTGGGAGCCATGTCCCAGAGGCGGGCAGCCCCATGAGGCAGATAAAAAGCTGCACCACTTTGCTCAGTTGTGCCTCTCTTCTGCCTCTCTTCCCTACCCTCTTGGGCTGTCAGTGTAGGGAAGGAAAGGCTGTGTGTACAACCTGGAGTTCTCTTGTCAGGGTTGACCTTGTGCTCTTAGAAACCAGCACCAAGGTGGGCTGGTGTGTTGGTGCTCTTGGGGACAGGAGCCTCATGCCTAATTCCTCCTCTGCTTGACAGAATTGACATCTACTGTCTCACTTTCCTGAAGTGGTATTTTGAATGTTTGCAATCAAAGAACCAGAAGGAAGAAAGGAGCCTGTGTGCCTGAGTCATCCAGACTGAGGAGGTCAGGGGACTTCCCAAGTTTCACCCAGGGGGTGGGTGACAGATAATTGCCTGGGACAGGGACTGCTTTACTGTTTTGCATCTATGAAGAGCTTGAATATAACTGATCAGCTGTCTGGGCAGCAGAGCCTCAAGTTTGGGATTGCTTTCTCCCAGCCAAATGCCCTAAAAACTAGAATTCTGGGTCAGATTCACATTTCTTTTCCAAATGGCCTTTTGGGATTATTTTTGATGGGGTACTATGGCCTTAAAGAAAACCTCATTTTCTTGAATAATCTGTAGGGATTTGCTTATTTTCCTTAGAGGAGGTTTGAAGGGGATCAGAGATCCTGCCCAAGGCCAGGTGTCCCTTTGTACTCATTGGTCTTTTTACCTCCTGGGTCTACAGGATCTCCTGGCTGCTGTTCCAGGATGCAAAGAGCACTCTAAATTGACTTTCCAGTCACAAGGTGATGGAGATTTGGTTTTCAGTTTAATTTTTTTGAGTGACTTTTAGAATGCTCTAGGATGTTGTTAGTTATGCAGTTCTTTCGCTGTCCTGATTGCCTCCTGAGGGACAATTTCAATCCCCTGGGACTTGTGCTGTAGGGAAGACTGGATTTTTATATCTACGCATGCATGTTGTGTAACTAATTTTGTGGAGAGACAGTTCCTTTGCCCTGCAGGTAATTAACAGTATTGTTTCGCTCTGCTTCAAAGCAGGATAGCTGAGTCCAAGCTGGATGTTGGTAAGAATCATCAGATCTGCTTTTCCTTGAACCATGCCCAAGCATTTTCACAGGACAAAATGATGCCAAAGAGTATGTTAATGATTAAATAATGTGGATAATTGTGGCCAAGTGTCTTGATGTTGTTTAATACATTAGTAGAAAAACAGTGGTATCATTGTGACATTGTGACTGAGCTACTTAACTGGTGTTCAACTGCTCCTGCGTAGGTCCTCTGTATTGTGAAGAACATCATGGCTTTTGGAAAAAAAAAACCCAACCCAACAAGACAGCTTCTAGGTAAATTGAAATAAAAATATTTTCAAATTTTATGCTTTGGTGTAGAGAATAGACAAATATTACCTTAGAAGAGCTGGAAGCACATTTATTGTTTCAAGAGGAGTTTCTGAAACTGCAAGGGGAGTTAAAAGGCAGGGGGAGTAAGGCAAGGGGAGTTTAAAACTTGGTGCACTTTTGTTAATGCAAATATGGACTTACTGGTTCTACATCTTTTCATTCAGTTACTTTAAAATTAATTATACTGTGGAATACTGTGGAAAGTTTAAGATATTTCCACCTAATTCATTGTGCTGTGCCACGGTACTGCTGGCTAAGGTACCGGGCAGCCGCCTGCGGTTTAAGGGGCTGGCCGAGCTGCTCCAGGTGTGGGAAGGCTGGCGAAGGTCCAGCAGGGGTTTGCCTAACCCACCGGCGGAACAGGCGCGCCGAGGAAGGAGAGACGAGGCGGAGGGGCTTCCCAAGGTGGTTTATTCGGGCACCGAGTTCGTGGCGGGAAGCACAATATGGTGCTTCACTGTTACATATATGCCTCCGCGAGTGGGCGGGGGAGGATACAAAACACCCTATGGTGTAGGGACACAGGGTTTGAATTTGGCGGGCTATCAGCGGATTGGGGAATACAGAACCTTCCAGGGGAAGAAACCAAATAGCGGGGGAGGAAGCAGGCAGATGGCAGTGCCTGACCATGGGAGAAACCAGAACCTGGTCATACCACACTGCAACAGTGCTGGTTTCACACAGTCTGTTCTTTTGTTTGTCTGTGGCGGGGAAAGAAGAGGGGCAGAGCCACAGGGGTGGTTCTTTGAAGAAAACGAATTCTGTGGGGCTCTGAGGATGGGCATGTCCCTGAGCCAATGCAATTGAGTTAAACAGGCTCAAATTGCCTTTATGATGACACATCTGCGAGAAAGCGTGGGGGCTGCTCCTCCTGGAAGGGTGGGAGGGGAATTTGAAACTAAACCTTGTTCTTGCCTTAAAATATTTCTCTCAAAATCCTTATTCTCCATCATGAGCCCTTAGATGATTTTTGTGTTATTTTCGAACCACAACATTCATCCCATAACTTAGTTGAATTTTTAGCTTAATTACAGTCATATATGTGTTCACTCACTGATCAAAAGCTAATGATCTCTTTCATAAGGTAGAGCATTTTGGGGCTCACTGCCTGTGGTTAAACACCTGTATCATTTTAGCCGAGGAAGTTCGTAAAAGTCAGAAGGCCATGGAATAGCACATCAACAAAACTAAATGGAAATTGTAGCAATTAGTTCCAGAAATTCAGTGGTGGCTGTCCACCTGCATAAAGCTGTTAAAACTCTATCCTCTTGGTAATTTCCTGTTTTAACTAAAGAATGCATGCAGGCACTGCTAATTCATTCTGAAATAATTCTCTGCTTGCTGAACTGAAATGGGATCTAAAGTCGAGCAATTGTATCTGAAACACATCCTTGGTTTTTTTTGTGAGTTCTATGATGTCTGCAGCACAGCTTGAAGATTGCCACCTGGTTAATTTAAAGCAACACTGAATTTATTTAAAATATAAACAAACTCTCTAAGATATTCTTCTTGCTAATGTCACATTCACTGGATATGTTGATTATAATAATCACTTTACTTCACCAATGTAAAGAGCTTCCTTTCCTTCTATTTATATATAACATCCAAAAATTGATCTAGAGGATAAAATTGTGTAGTCTGATGCTTGCTTGTTTCTGTGGAGACTTACTGATTCTTTACATATGCATTGGAAAGCACTGAACTCACCTGTGGCATTTAAATCACCTAATGAATATAGTGCTAATGAGTGAAATATTATTCACTTATGCTTCTGCCAGACAGTCTCAGATCTTCAAAATCTGGAGTAATTTTTGTCAGAGCTGACAACAGCTTTTTTTCTGCTGCTTTTGCCATCCTTTAGGCATCTGCATGTTTCTCAGGTATGTGAAAACCAGTCTCAAAAATAAGAGGGCATAGATCATCTGTGAGCAGAATTTGAAGCTGTCTCAAACCGTGTTCCTGAAGCAGATGGATCAAGAGCCAAATTGTAGATGGTGATTTATTTAATACCTTTGTCAAAAGGAATATTTTGGTGCCTGAGCAAATCTTTTGTAGGCAGTCCTGGAATTTATAGATACAAGTGAGATGAGTTTTCACACATCTTTCAGTATAATTAACAATTGAATACATAGTTCATCATTCAGAGATATCCTGGGTATTTATAATTCTCCCTGGAACTGTGTTTTGCTGTTTTTCCAAACAGCCATTTCTGCCACAATTCTATCCTGGTAGTGTATTCTTTATTTTCACTATGTAATGGAATGTGTAAATAACCCAAATCTGCAGTGACAAATACAAGTCATTGCTTGAAGGTACTTACGATTGAGTCAGATACCTTTCCTCTTTTCAAAAATATGACTAAAGAGACTTGTAATAAATAAGCTTTCATTGAGGGAGGGGGAAGTGTGCCCCTTCTGCAAATGAATGAACATCTGGTTTAGAACATTTATAGATTTGATTTTTTCATACTGTCATCAAGTTCTTTCTCTGTTCCGATTTCATTCTGCACTTCTGAAAGACTTGCCAATAATTCCTTAGTCATTACCTTAAAACTTCTTGTAGTGAGAGCCTGCCAAATTGATGGGCCTTCACAAGCCTCTCCTCGTGTGTTTGCCTTGAGAAAGAAGGTGTTTTCACACTGTTCTCTCAGCCCTGATTGTCCCATATTTGCTGAATCTCCCTGGAGACGCAGGCAGTCATTTTGTAGTTGTACAAAGTTGACAGTTGACCTTTCTTTCTTAACCACGGAAAGGATATTCATTATTCCACAGAAGAATGCATGTACAGATCCCCACATTCACAGTGTTATGTCACTCCCATTTTTCTACTTGTACAAGGCTCAGAACTTTGCTATTATTTTGAGCTGTTTATTTCCAGGAATGCAAGCCAAAGTTGTACAAGAGCTAGTTGTTGCTATACATGACATGTTTTTATATACCTGGAAAAATGTGTTTAGTGAGGTTGGACTAGATGATAAAGATGACAAGATTATGTCGAAAGGGAACTGGAGTCATTTCCTTACCCCCTGTGCCGCTGACAGAGAGAGATAAGAGGATTTGGGGGTAATGTTTGGCCTGGGAGGAAGGCAGAGGTAGGGGGAAGGGTTGTTAAGATTTGGGTTGGTTTATCATTATTCTACTCCGATTTGATTGGTGACAAAGCCTATTTTGCCCGTGACCGTAATCAGTGGGTGATCCATCCCTGCCGTTACACTGACCCATGAACCTTTCATTATATTTTGTCTCTCCTGTCCAGATGAGGAGGGTAGTAATAGAGTCGCTTTGGTGTGCACCTGGCACCCCGTTTGAAATTTCTTTTAGCAGAGGTTTCTTCAGAATGCTGTAATGGCTCAAAGACATGATAGTGAAACTAATAGCTCTTACCACTTGCTTTCTTATCTCCAAAATGTGGTTTTCAGGGATTAAGAATCCTTCAAGGGACGCCATAAATAAATGGGTAATACATAAACTACTCCTAACTCAGCACTTCCATGAATACCTTGCCCTGTGAACCCTGTCTTGGTTTTCTAGTAGTGAGAGCAGCAGTTACTGAAACATATCTAGTTATAGCCCAAAAATGGCACTGACAATTTCCAATGGCAATGTTGTAGAATTAAATAATTAATTGTGAAAGGATTACCAAAACACCTGAACATAAAATATTTGACACTTGAAAACCTGAATAATAGTCTAAAACTAGAATTTTTTCAGGTAAATCGATAGTTTATATATTAATACTGTGCTAAGCATTGACATTATTAACATGTTACACATACACACAGTGCTATTAGCTGTTGCCTTGGTAACCATATATATTACCCTGGTAGCATAGCAACATAAGTGAACATGGCTTTGAAGGATCTAAAACAAATACATAACTAAGTGGAGGGAGTCAGGTCTGAAGGAAAGACATTTTTTGTTCATCAGCAAAAACTGAATATTGTACTTTCAGGAAGAATTGATTTTTTTTCCCTCTATGCTAATGCCCTCTATATTGATTTCATAGTTGGAATTGCAAATTTGAAATGCAATTATTTCTGTCATTCACTGCTTGTCCCTCTTCCTTCTAGGATGAAAGTGCATCAACAAAGGTAAAATTTCCTGAATGCTTCCTAAAGAAACAGTATGGAAAAATAATTGAAACATAATAGCAAAGCCGTGTTTTGGGCAGTTTTAGCTATGGTTTCTTGTTTCATAGTAGTCAAACTGCAATATCAGGATGTCAAAAGAGAACTGTGTGAGAGGGGGATAGTCCATAGAAGGCTGACTTTACAAATCCTTAGGTAACTTCAGTCAGTTTTAGGTACTGGTGATAAAATAGCAAGAAAAATTGAATTGCTCCCTACAGAATTTGAACTTGTATTTCTACAATACTGTGCACTTGAGCTTTGTGGTGTGAGCAGTGTGTGACTTAGGCACGGACAGGCCTCTGTGACCTATTTGTTATTTTAGAGACTTCAGACTAGAACTGGGAAATCACCTCTGTTTAGGACCATGCAAATTAAATTTTGAAAATCCAGTATTAATCAAGCTTACTCTTAAAGCTAAATGCATTCTTAAATGCTGATTAGAATGAATTAGGTATGAACTTAAGAATACAGGGATATCACTTCATGAACCAAGGACAAAGACAAGCAAGTCCTCTGCTCTGCAGTGTACTTGTTCTCACTGGTGCATGTACTGTCTGTGTGAGGCGGTTTAAATGAGAATGATTAGAAGACTGCAAATAGCATGCAAAAGACTAAGGAATGGTAAAATATCTGTACTATCCCACTGCTTATGCAAATTTTTATTTCTCATTATTTTAGTGATTTAATTTCTGTACATGCAAATCACACCATGTTTCTTTTGTTCCTCATGAGATCACTGCTATGGAGCTGTTCTTTATAAAACTTCAGCAAATTTTCATCTGTTTAAAATTACACATTCAAGTAGGTGTGAATTCCGAAGGAAATTACTTACTTTTAGTGCAGCTCCCTTTTGACACAATGTTCTCATTTAATTCTCTTCACTCTATTTTAATTCTTGATGCTGAGTGGAGTTTTATGTGTGGTAGAGACAGTATGTGAAACTTGTTATCTGGGTAGGTGTGGAAAGTATCTATGTAGCTACATCCAATTTTTACTTTACTAGAAAAAGACTGTAAAGCCCTGACCACATCCAGAATCCCCATATGATGATATGTACCCATCTGAAAAAAACCTTTTCATACAAATTTTAATTCAGTGTTAATATTCTCAATTATTTGCATTTTTTGTTGAATCTTTGTTTCATACATACAAACATTTTGTCTCTGAGACATCATGGAAAGTTGTCGTCTTCTCCCCCTGTATTAGGTTTGTGGTTGCTATGATTTCTTGTGACTGTGGTTATAGGAGCCAGAGAAATAAGACAGTTTGTGATACACAGGCACTTTCTCACTGTATGCCCTATATTTATACACTAATGCCAACAGTCAAACTTCAGAGTCTTTGCTAACCTCTCTCCCTGACCTCAGCTGGTGTGCCATGTGTTCTTGATGTGTGAATTCACTACAGCTTTGTTGAGTGGGGGAATTTTCACCTTGGTGAAAAAGTGGTGGGGGCAGACTCAGGAGTAAGGAACATGCCAATGCTACAGAGAGTTCAAGTTCGTCCACGCCTGAGAAGAGGGGGAAATTAGTTTCTGCGCTTTGCAGAACACTTCAAAAGCTCACGTTGCTCAGTAACTTTTGCTTAAAAGTTCTCTTGTTTCAGGAATTGCCATTCCTATTGCCAGAAATGTGCGCAAAGGGTGTTTTGATAATAAGGAATTTCAACCCAAATTGTTTGGAAGACATTATAGCCCATCCTGGCTTATAAAAGCTAATGAATGACTTATCCTGTGAAACAAGACCCATTACCTATGCAGACTTCACAAGATGAGGTGAAGTCAGCTGTCTCAGAGATGTGTTAAAGTTTAAGCTACTCAGAAACCTTTCTCTCACACCAAAGAGCATCACTCAGGATGCTGCTACTGAATGTCTCATTTTTAGAAAAGCAAGTGTTACGATATAGCTGCATAACACCAGGGGCAGCATCCATTACAAGGTTACTCTCATGTCTTCCTGTATTGTAAAGTGATTGACAAGGAACAGAGATAACAAGCTAGAGCAATGCAAATTTTGAGTGGTTTCCTGTCCTCAAGATCCTTCAGTGTCTTCTGTCACTTTTTGAAATGAACATGATTCCTCCATATACATCAGAGACTTCCAATATAAACCTTAAGTAAAACTAAGTTTATTTTAGTTACATGAAGAGACAGGTCCAACCCATCAAAATAACACAGAATGTCTTGAGTTGGAAAGGACCTTAAA
>VYZT01020424.1:100213-134778 GCA_013400735.1 Pomatostomus ruficeps | reverse complement strand
AGGTGATTGCGTTTGAAGGGTTGGAAAGAGCAGACTGAGGCTCAAATGGATCAATTAAGATGTTTATAGGAAAAGGCTTTATGACCCTGTGTTCTCTAATAAACTTTTCTCGTTACAAAAAGGCAATGAAATTATTCACACTAATAATTCCTCTGGTGTTTTATATAAAGTATAATATTAAATAATGAGAAAAGAAATATTCTGATCTTTATTTTTTCTTTTTTTTTTCTAAACAGACGATTCCAGAAAACTACTGGAAGAAATGCATTAAAAATATTCTTTGCTTTTGTGAACAGAATGAACATGTCTCATCTAAACCGCTTTCTGCTGGGGGTTCGATGAACAAAACTCCAGACCCCGTGTGGGAAAACGCGCATGGAAAAAGCGTGCACTGTCCTGGCAGAACAGTGTGGAAAAGTGTACCACAAACTTCCCTGACATAACTTCACCTGGCCTGCAGTTCAGCCAAGAGATCTTCTGGCTGCAACGCCGTGAGCCCTTCATTTCATCCCTAACGCTCGGGAGCATCCCTGCAGTCGTTTCACTCTTCTCTTTATGACTGCTCCAACACCACGCTTTTTTCTAGAGTAGTCCTTTCTGAAAATTCACCACTTGAATAGTTTTTTCACAGGGCTTCTCATCGTGTTGTTTAACAGAATATCCTCTAGAAGTCTCCCTTAACAGCATCACCTCACAACTAGAGAAACCGTGGAAGTGCCATAATTAAAAAAAAAAATTAAGAAAGCAGTCACGTGCTTAGGTGAAACATCTCTGAAAGGAAAGAAGGCTGGTTGTGTCATGACAGAAAAGACTCAGAGATGCATGAATGACACATTCTGGATGGGACAAAATTAGTGTCACCCTCTACAGTGCTGTGTTTAAACCCACGAGGATGTGTGCTGTCCTCACTTCTTTGGTGTTAATTTGCTATAAGCCTGTATAGCTCTTATGAACCTACAGCCAACAACAACTGTGCTTATCATTTCTCCTTGCTCAATGAGTGGGGTAAAAATAAAAGTCCCTTCAAAACGACTCTTCATGAAGCTCTTTGAAGGTTGTACCAGTGGAATTTCCCGTTTCTGTAATTTGATCTGGATAACAAGGCCGAAGTGAGCTCTACTGAAATACCCTGGCTAGCTGGAAATGAACCTGATTTTGCCACAGTTAACAGAACCAACTTCAAGTGCACCATTATTGTCTACATTATTACCCTCATTCATCTTGAGTTGTCTGATTTTCTTTAAATTAAATTTTTCAGTTGCAATTGCCAGTACCTAGGATTTTTCTATTCCAGACTGGCAGGCTGACCTACAGTCAGTAAATGGAAAGTGTGCCAAGCAGCAACAGTAAGAACATGGTGAAGTACCTGCCCTGTGTTTATCTATTCTGACTTGATTGTTACACGGTGTTATTACAAGTCACATACCTTTTCATCTGGTGAACCTACCAGAAAAAAAATTTGAATTTCATCTTCTCTAGTAGAATACTCTGATTCAGGAGTACCACATGAGGAATGAAGTTGCAAGGTGTTCCATTCTCCTTTCTGTTACTCAGAGCTGCTTTAAAAAAAATGAATTTATATTTGTTACAAAAGTCTGAGAATCCTTCCACAGGAGGTTTATGAATAAAATTACATTTTGGTTCTCTAGAAGGCTTAGAATAAGACAGTGAGAAAAAAATGGGCAGGATCTACAGTGAAATACTTCCTTCTGCTTTCAAGTTTTTAAATATTCTAAAAGGAAGGGGATTCTTGTGTTTTCTGCTTGTGAAATTTGCAAGACTGAAAAAAACAGGGACAAAACAATGAAGCCACAGAAAGCCTGACACTTGCAAAAATAAACTCCTTTGTGTTGCTGCAGAGCCTGTCTCAGGCTAGAAAGACTTACCCCTGAGACATTACACCCCAGTGCCCATGAGGGGAGCTTAGGCTGACTGACTTTGACTGACCCATCCAATTTAGGGCAGGTAAATCTCCTCGTGCCTGAGATGATCTGTGTGTTTAAATGCCCATCTGTTTCCTGCACGCACATACCCCACCACACTTCTGCGGGACAGAATATGAAATATTCGGTTATGACAGCTTTAGCCACAGCCTTTATAGAATCATTTTTTTCTGCACCCACCCGACACACCAGGTCTTTTGGTGGCAAGAGTCTTCCACAGCCCTCTGTCAAAGGCAGTGTGTAACTTATCCCATATAACTTGGGATAGAGTCTGTACAATATGCACTGTACTCCTGCTAATTTAACCAAGGTATTCCCAGAGTATCACTATATTTCCATATTTTTTCTGGGACCTGCTGAACTGCAGCAAAGGACTATTTAATAACACCACAATCAAAACAGACATTGTTTGGACCAGACTTGACTCTACTTCCTGTTTGAGCAGCTCATGAAACATCCTTTGAAATGCACTTTAGGAGTAAAATGTACACTGTAATCCTTATTTTTTTTTTTTAATTTTTCTTACAGAAAGAAGTATTTAAGCAAGCCCTGGAGCTCTGCATACCATTTTCACCACTGATTTACATTCTCTATCACAGGTGGAATGTTGTGGTTGCTCCACCTTTTGATTAACCCATTTTGTCCTGAACACTAAGGCCGAGTCATCTGCCTGTTTTTCCACAATTTGGGCTCTTTTTCATGTTTCCCATTTGCTCCTGTGCCCTTTGACTACCTGAGAAAAGCTACTTTTTAAGCCACTATGTTTTATTTGGGCTATTTATGAGGGAGTTTTTTGTTTGGTTTTGCCTCCAGACAAGCATTCAGTCAAGCTCCTGCCAAAAGATTCCAAGCATACAGGTGAGCCCTCTCACTCTGGTCATCGTGCTTGGTCCAGGCACAGGACTTCCACTGGAAGGGATTTTGTACCTAACTTCAGCAGCTTCCTGAAAACACCCTTAACTTTTCCTGCAGATTCCTTCTAGATTGCACTAGCCTGGAATTTGGGGCAAAATACAGAAGAGATCTGTCTTTTACTGCCCATCAGAGCAATCCTTTTTTTTAATTTTTTCCAAGGTCTTCTCTATTTCCTGACACACATCCACACATACCTCTGCTAGCAGACATATTTTAATCTACAGGACAAAAAATCAAGAGCTTCTTTCAATTCATACAGCTGAAAGGAACCAATTTGTCTTCCCAAAATCACCTTCTCCAAAAGACAGACCACCGAACAAAATTCCGAGTTCTTGCTCAAGGTTATGGATTCCATCTGTGGTATGTTCTGCAGAAAGCACTCCACTTCTGGTTTAAAAGCATAAAGTTACCAAGAAAACTCTACAGCTTTGTGAAAATTCCACTCCATGTAACTTTTAATGCATCACCTTAATGTCTGCCTGTAATGTCCATGTCCATAAAGTGATTATGGCTTCCCTTGAGCAAAAACAGTATTAAAAGCCCAATTAATAATAGAAAAGGTTTTACAACATGCAATTAAATTACACTTTTACTAATAATTTGAGGTTCTCAACGTGCAAGCCATATCCTTGCAGATGCTAATATAATCTCATGCAAAAAACTCCCACTTTCTGCTGTTGTATGCATATGTATGTATAAATATATTTCATTTTTATTTTTGAAAATACATACAGATGCATTTCATTTTTAGCTTTAAGCCTCTGATATTCACTGAGATTTGAAATCTCTTCTTTTGACTCTTGTCTATCTCTGAAAGTTCAGAACACAAATATGAAAACCATACCCATTAAGGACCTAAGGCAGAATTATTTTCTCGCCAAAACTTTAAATTCAGACATTATATTTTTCTAGCAGCTCTCACTGCCGTCACACTCCACACCAGCACACGTGGCTGAGCCGTGTGTACCAGCTCACTGCCTGCTGGAATTGTGCTCTTACACCACTGGCTTACTCAATACACAGTTTCATAAATCCAGCATTAAAAGGACATTTAAGTGACGAAGGACAAAACACTCCCTGGAGAAAGAGGCTTCATTTCCTGAGACTTCCTTTGAGACGAGCGTTCTCAGCTCACTCATCTGTCAGACAGCACACACTGCATGCACAGCATAATCCACATGATTATTTATTAAGTATTTAGAGATGCCACCCTCTGCCAAGTTGGCATTTGGGATACCAGTTCTTTTAGGGTGAATTTAAATAAGTCCGGCCTTCTTTGTGCCTCAGTCCTTCAGCTTTAAAATGGAAATTATTCTCTTTATCTGCTTCTAATTAGCAAGATACACAGTGATAAAACAATATCTCAGAAGTTATACAGAACTTTCTCTACTTCCTGAGAAAGAAATAAAGCTTTGAGGCCTTATTAGTCTCATTCATTACTCTGCCATGATTTTGCTAAAACAAGTATTGCAACAAAATGCACACTTGGAGATTACAAACCAAGTGAATATTTAATGGCCATCTCAGTGTAAGAGGCAGCTGAATTTCCTTGTCTCAGAAGACCACTTAACCCTAGCAGAAGCCCTCCTGTAAACCTTTTATGGATCACCAACCCCAACTAGTGTCCTACTCTTCCAGTATGTCCTTGTAATTATCTGCATCCCAAATATTGTGTCTTACCCCAGCAGGAGGAACATGGAGAGGCAGCAATCTCCGAGTTCAACCTCAGGCATTTATGGCTGTGCTCACACATTGTGTTTTCAGAAGCGAAGCAGAATCAGAAGCTCTCCCCACAGGCTCAGCCTCGTGCCACTGTTTGCTGTTCTCTGAGCGCTGTCAGTCGCTGCACTCCTTGAATTAATTCTGACTGTAAATAAGGAGCATAAAGTGAGATGGGATCACTGCCTCCTCTCCCGAAGAGTGGAAGAAACCCCTGGCCCAGTAAATGAAGTTTCTGAAAAGGTTTGTAAATCGGTGTTCTGGAGCCATGGGCTTTCAGCATTACAGGCTGTTACATTTTAAACACATAGTTTTAAGGCAATCGTTTCATACCGGGAGAATGGGAGTCCTCTGGCTGAGCAATTTCAGGCTACAGGAGAACTGAATCAGCTCCGGCAAGTTCAGCCTCAGAACAACAGCTTACTCAAGCCTCTTTAACTCTCTGTTTGAGCAGACCTAGCCCTCAATACGTATTTTCTTGCAGTGGTGTTTGAGGACTGCTGTTGTTGTTGTTATAGAAACTTGTAGCGATTACTGCTGGTTGTGAGGTATTTGCAGTTTCCCAGCTAGAGGATGGCTCGTTGCAGCTGCACACGGCAGGGCCGGTAAATTCCCAGTTACCAACAGCTAAGATTATAAGAAACCCCCACCTGACAGAATGTACAAGTTCTTCCTACAGCTGTTGATGGCCTAAGTGTGACCACTGAAAAGCAGTTTTATGTGCTGAGGCCTGAGCACTGCATAAAGACCCTGTGCTGTAGGACAGAAGTGCAGGGGCACAGCTGCTCCCTCCCCCTGATACAACAGCCCCTGGGGACCCCAGCTGACTGATGAGAACTTGGGGAAGCTGTCAGTCACCTCTGAAGTGTCCTGGCCACCTTCCCTAATGCTTCCAACCTTCCCGTTATCACAGGCTCTTTATGCTCCTTGAGTAACCAGGGTTTTACCACAGCACTTGTTTCCTAAACGTTGAACTTGCCAAATTCTTCTCAAATTCTTCTCCCACTCGCACTCCCTGAAGCCATCCTGGATCTGAAATGCAGAGCACATCTGCAGGAGTCTCCATTTAGGCTTTGGTGATGACAACACAGAAATGGGAGAGATCAGGTAAGAACTCTCAGGGATTAATCAAAAGCATGAGATGCCTTCTTCACAGTTATTCAAAGGCTTGAGGCCATTCTTGAGCAATTTTTCTGCAATTGTTTGGTGATTACATTTTTGGCTCTCTGTGGTTGTCATTCATCTGTGTTCTTAACTGCTTATTAGTGATGGAAGAAATCTATCCTATCACATATTCATCCTTGGTGAGCTTATCTTCATGGAACAGAAATTATTCTAGAGATAACAACAACCATAAGCAAATTCTGATCGTTTTGGTTTATCCCCTCAGGCATGACAAATACTGAAAATGTTCATTGCCACTCTATATGCTACGTGGAGAAAAGAATGCAACAGGAATTTTCACTGTGACCCTGGGAATGAAGCCACAAGTCACGTCCTCTTGCACATGTAGAGTGAGGGCATTCTTGAATAATCAAATCCATTGATGTTCATACAGCAACAGCCCCAGTCATAGCTCCAGTCCTGAAAGGTCTGAGAAAAATCTTCAAGTATATTTGAGATTCAGGAAGAGCTCTTGAAAGCTGTAAGGGGGTTTTTTTTCTGGCACTTTGAAGGTGGTAAGACTGCAATTAATTTTTCAGACAAAGGTTATCTTCATTACTACTTGCTCAGCACTGTTGTAAGGCAGTTTATAACAGCATGAAGGACCCGTTCTCATTTACAAACTGCTCAAGTGAAAATCCAGATAGAGAGGGAGACAGTGCAGCCTCCCTCACATGCCAACAGCAGGAGACTTCAGGGCCCAGAGCTCTCAAGAAGCTGTGGCTAACACTGCTGTTTGACTTTCTTTTTACAGGCACAACAATGTGGGAGAGGATGGTGCCGAAGAATCGTGGTTAATTCCTTTTTTCATTAAGTCCTGCCTGACTGAGGCAAGACCAGCTGTTTTGGGATAAACCAGGAGCAAACAGAAGCTGTTCCGGGTGCAGCTTTGAATGGCACTTTACCCACCCTTTCACAGCAATCCAACCAACTTCCACAGAGTGAGACAGCTTCGAGTTTTCCCCCTGAACCTGCAGACAAGGAATAAACAGGTATGGAAAACCTAGAGACCTGTCCTGGCTGAAGGGAGCTGCCCAACACACTTGTCACTGAGTTTCAGAGATCCAGTACTGCCGTTTATCTCCTTCAGTGTCCCGGAAAAGCTTGGCTGGTGGTCCACCCATTTACGGACCCGCCAGCTGCATCCTTGTATAGCTCTCCAATCCTTTCCAGCTCCATTCCTCACCCTCTCCCCTTCCTCCTACCAACTGTGTGCAAAAGGAAGTTACCACACCACACTGAGCTGGTAGAACCACCACAACAAAGCTCAATTTTCCTCTTGTAAGGGAATCCTCTGCAAGTAGAGAGAGCTCTTCACACCTCCTCCACTGCTCTTCACAGCTTCTAGAGATAGAACAGTTTATGTGATTGGAGGCCTCATCCATTTTTCTAGATGATGACAGAACAATTCTTCCCTCTACAGTAATATATACATAATTAAGCAGCTCTGGATTCAGCTATAGAAAAAAATGGATGGCTGCCCACACCCATTTTTCATGATTTGTGCACGCTCCAAAGCGGCCCAATAGGACTGACAGGACAAATATGACACCAGCCGTTACTCGGCAGCTGGGATAGACCGGGACAAATCACATGAAGCATCTCTCCATTTCACTGCAATTCAAACCTGCTGGACCTGGAATTGGTGCTCTATTAATGAATCCAAATCTTCACTGTTGTGGTATTGGAACAGACAGCTTCCAGAAGGGGAAATGGGAAGGCAGCCACCAACCTCAAGATGACAAGAGAAGAAATAATTTTTTGTGTAGAATCCTTATGAGGACACTGAAACAGTGCTCTGTCACAAGAAGATCCTGCCAATAGGAAAATAAAAAAGTGAAGGCAAGAGAAAAGGAGAAGTTGCAGGAGCCTTCCCATCAGACTCCAAACATCTTTCATTTTCTTAAATTAAGAGCAAGTGATGATTTTTGGTACAGGAAAATTAATCTTTTACTCCCCTACAGATAAGTAGTATAAATCCCTGTTCAGTGACACTTATTAATGCTCCTTTATGGATACTTTGGAAAGAGACTGTGAGAAAGGAACAATGCACATTGTACACATAAATTGTACATGTGTTGCAAATAACTAAAAATCTGAAAATTGGAAGGTAGGATAGCTATAAACAACCTAACTGATGAATTATGCAACTATTTAAAGCCAGTCATAAACCAATTATTGACAGTTTATTAAACCTGAAAAAATGTTTACATTACATGTGTTCATTCATGGTGTTGTATAGTTTCTAGCCCTATAGTAACCAAAATTATTCCTTTTAAAATCATCAGGTAGAGAAACAGAGGTAGACGATCCCTTCATAGAGTACCAAAACCCCAGGACTTCAGCAGATAACCACCTTGAGAAAGCGACTGCCACACAAACCTTGACTAGAAAAAGACAGGTACCAAAAAAGAGGAAAAAGGACAGCACTAATCCCTACAGTCTGTTGGAAACTCGTAAGACCTGTGTGTTGGCAGGCTGTCAAGGGGAGAGAAGGGAGGAAGGGTTCTGAAATGAGAAGCGTTCTAGTAGGAAATCCCCAGAGCCTCCCATGGAACTCTTCACCTGAGGAACAAACAGCCAGTTGTACGCCCCACATCTCAGTATGGGGTGAGGGGCTGTGTCTTAGCAAACAGGTCCCAGACATGGTAGGATTTAGAGATAATCACCAACAGCTTGGCTTGCACCTGGATGAGGACAGGAAACCAGTGCAGAAACACGAGCACAAGCATTATCCTCCCTCAGAAGCTCACCTCACAGATGGGAGAGCTCTGTAATAGCTGCAAATTCCTCAAAGACTGGCTTTAATTAGAGCCTAACCTTGCCATGGGAGGGATGCAGGGCCATTACCCACTCGGCAGCAGCGATCCCAGGCTCCTGTCTGGCTGTGGACGATGAAAGGCACTCACGGCTGCTCACTGCTGCTACTCCAGACTGCAAGGCTAGTGACAGACTCTGAAGAAAGCCGAGGCTGCAAGAGTTCATCGTGGTGGGAAGAATTATTATGACATAAGAAGGATGAGAATTCCTACAATCAGCCTGAGCTGGCCTACCCTAATTCCTCTCTGGCAAAGCACCACAGGCATTTAGACTCTTTCCTCATTCATGGTCACAGGATTTTATCATGCAATGTAAAGACTGCAGTAATGCAAGAGCCACATCTTATGGACACTTGGGATATATCTATACCACAAAAACCACCAGTTTCCACTTCTGCATCCTAACTGCATCCCAGCTACATCAGGGCAGGTTCATCCGTGCACCAGACCTGTCTCCCATGTCCTGGTTTCAAGGGAAGCTCAGGTGTAAAGCCCACAAAGGAGACAGAACGCCCCTCAGGGGCACCCTCTCTGAATGGCAGCCAGGAGAGCACCAGAAAGCACCCCCTGGCTCGCCTCAGCCTGCTGCTGTGGACACAGCTGCTTTCACCAGGGCTTCTCCACTACTGGAAGTTGTTTTGTTACTATAGGATGGATGAAGTGATTTCACAGGCCGCATTTTTGAAGCCCACGGAATACCGTAGTGAGAGATTCAGGCATAAAACCAAATCTAAATACCAAATGCACAAACCATCTACTCTTCAGCTCAGGGCACGCTAAGCTGCACCCAGCCCTGTGCCTTCCAAGGTGCCTCATCAGCTCCCATTCCCAGCAGGGATGAATCACAGCCCAGCTCTACACATTCTGTCAAATGTTTTTCCAAGCAAAAAAAAAAAACCACAACAAAAAAAATCTGCTGCTGCTGCTTTATCAATGTTGAATCACAGACAGTTCAATCTCAGCTGGGTTCTTACCTGCTCACAAAGTCATGCCCAAATTCAACCCTGGGCACATAAACTCAGTTTAGTATAACTGAGACCATAATTTTATTCAGGAAAAATGCTAAGAGTGAAGAATTTCTGTTATGAAAAGAAGATAAAAATCAAAGTGTTAGTTTAATGACTCTGCAGTTTAAAATGTTCCACAGAGTTTCCTGGAAAGTCTACATGAAAAAAAAAACAGAAAACAAGAAGGAAAAGACAATCAAACCGCAAAGGAAATAAAAAAAAGAAGGAAACAAAAAAAACATACTGGAAGAGGAACTTCATGAAAATCTAGAAAGGAGAACCTCAGGGATGGGTGTCTCCAGCAGAAGGATGGAGCAGAGCTGTGGGGGTAATTTCTTAGCCTTTGCTGCCAGCTTAGTCTGTGCTTCCACCATGAATTACTTTATTTAGAAGACAAGCCCACTTTGATTTCTCTTGGAAACATACCATTTCTGCTTCCTTCCTACTGTTTTCTGGGAGAAAGCAACTTGTTTTATGCTAAGGATGTACAGAGCTGCTCCATTTGCAATGGAAATGTGTTGGAACCCAAGAGCTTCAGAGGAATGCAGAAGGAGGAAGAAAACGTTTGCACTTAGTCTATCACAATGTAAACAATCTAAGGAAGAAGGGCATGTCCAAAATCAAGTGAAAGCTCAAATAGACTGCAGAGAAAATGGGGAAACAGGAAAAATCAGCATACTCAGAGAGAGATGCTTGGAGCACATTTCTGAGGTTTTACCACAACATCTGCCTGACAGTTACCCTGAAAATCCAAATTTACCCAGAGCACTTAAAGTCGATTCTCTGCCAGGTAATTGCATCCTACCCATCACAAGACCCATGGCTGCTTCAGCAGCAATAATTTGAACTAATTAGGGTGCACACTGGGAAAAAAATGAATGGTTTTTGCATTATTTCCAAACACAAGCCTTCCACAAAGGTAACTTGTGACTCCTCTACCATGTGTTCTCCAGTAAGAATGTGTCCTCACTCTGTAGTCAAAGTTATTAAGGAAAAAAAAAATAATATAATAGTTTGAATTTAAAATGTATCGTTTTAAACGCAAGCACAGATAGTTTTTTTGGGCTTTGGTGGGGGTTTTTTGTCCTTTCAAACTGCTGCAAGTTTTCTGAGGAGCAAACTAAGGAGAAAAGAAGGTAAGGCAGCTTTGCTGTGTACCGCTGCCATCTAGTGACCTGTCTCTGAGAAAGGGACTCCAACAGCAGCGTCACCGTGCCAGCCCCGTCCCGGTTACACTCTTGATTTCAGTGTCAGCAGAATGTTAAAAGATTATTTCAGTTCACAGCTCCTATTGCACTGTATAGGTCTTGAAAGCAAAGAATAAATTTCAGTTAATGGCGGTGGCATATGTGTGATGGTATCACAGTAATGGAACATTTATTCACTTTGCATAATTGCTATACCTATAAATCACCCACTGGAGAACAGTCCTTTTTTTAGAGATAGAGAGACACAGAGAGGGGGGTTTTTTTTTCTTTGCAGGCAAAGTTAATGCAGAAGAAAATCAATTATATTATTAAAATATAATTAACATCCACAGACTTCATTATTTGCCTATGACATTGTATCAGACGAGCTTCAGTGGCTCGCACAAGAGCAGACTTTGTGGCCAAGCGCTTCTCTCAGTTGCTGGTGATAAACTCTCCGTGAAGACTCGACTGTGAAAAGCTGCTGGCAATGACAGTGATTTAGGAGATGCAGGGGCCACTTGGGCCACAGTGTGATTGAGGGTGACCTCTCTGCACAGGAGAGGTCCCACAAAACACCACCGTGACACTGCTGGCTCCTCTGAGCACTTGGGCTAACTCAGCCACATCAGACCCCTCTGTCCCAGAACTGAGAGTGTAGGTCTGAATTAACAGGGATTTGAGAGACCCCAGTGTTTCAGAAGCAGCTCTACAAGTAAAAGGCGGATGTGGGAGAAGGGGCAGAACCCGAGAAGCAGGCTGATAACATGTAAGAGCAATAAATGCAATAGCCATAGCCTAATACCACAGCCCAGACTGTATCTTCATTTCTTTTATGCCCTAGGCTTCTGGGAGGTATCACACAGCCCCGTATGTGGCTGAAAGTAATTTACAGGCCCATGGCAGGGGCCAAAATCAAGTAAACCTATATCAGAGTGTTCCTAACAGGGAAACTCATAAAGGTATATTGGGGGGAAAAAAGAAAAAAAGCTATTCAGCAAATTACACAGCCCATTCTCTAAGGAGGTCATTGAAGTCAAATAAATTTCATAGGTCTTTCCTATGCAATAATTTAGATGCAGTTAATATGCCCCAGAATACCAATAACAGCTAGATGCAGAGGTCATTTATTCACATTTTATCAATAGGATCTTTATGAGATGCAGGCTCCTTCTTCAAGATCCACGCCATGCCAACAACCCAGAACATCAACACCGTCCAGAAAGCCACCTCAGTGCAATCATCCATTTCAGACTGCTGACTGAGCAACGTAAAGTGAGCAAATGTCTTTGGGAGATGCACAACCCTCTGCCTCCGCCTCGAGCCAAAACTAACTTCAGACTTGCTGGGAGAAGGAAAAGGCTGCCGCCCCCAGCCATGAGAGGGTTTCATATGAAGAATGATAGCGTCGTGTTTCCTCTGAATTGTAACTTAGTCCAGCTTAATAGACCCCTTGCCTGGGGTTCATCACGTCAGTAACACAATGACGGGTTTTGTTCTGCGCACCCTGGCCCAAACAGAGATTTCTGATGCTTCGCTACACACGATGCAAGCAGATCAAAAATTAGTTTAACAAAAGCCATATAATTGGCTAATTGACTATATCCCCTTCCCATAACATGGATTTTACTGCTGTTTCAACTGGGGTGGCTTTTCAATGGACTTAAGATAATATTGTTTGAGTACACAAGACAAAAATATCACCATACAAATGAACACAGGAAAGTCAAGCTCAGTTGTTGAAATATATCCACGCACAGCAGTGGAGCATGAAAGTCTAAAGCCTCATATAATCAGCTGATGAGTGCTCCATTGTTCCAGGTTTAGAAAGGACCAGATTTCCTTTAAGGTCCGCCTACACAACAAATATTCAGAGCGGTCATATTGGTGAGTGCTGCTGATCCCACCGTTCCAATAACCAGCTGAGAAAAATTACGTTCAGAAATCACATAGCTCATCATGGAGAGCTCTGTTTAAAAAGTCAGTAATGTGATTGATCCAGCTGGACAAAAAGCTTGAGAAAAATCAAACAAGATTTGGCCTGAAGATCTGAAACATTTAGGATTTCTCAGTTTTCATTTGGAAGTGTTAAAACAGTTTTCTCGGCGCATTCAGAAATTCTGCTTATAAATCCGTTAGGTTTTAAGGAATACTTTTCAGTCATTCTGCTTATAAAAACATCACCTCCTCCCCGTCCCCCAGCGATTTCCAGGGAGCTGCTACAGCTTGTTTCATCCAAACCACCATCATCCTCCACTCCCGCCTACCACCCATTAGGAGCCTGATACAGATATCAAATATGGGGCATAATGGGCATTAAATGAAGACCTCCCAGCTGTCTCCTGACAGTTTCATTGCTTAATGGTGACCTTTGCATGTCTTATTCACCAAATAAAAAAAGGCAAAACTATACAATTCCAGGCTGCAGATTAAAAAAAAAAAAAAAGTCCTATGATATATTTGGGGGGCAGTTTGGGGGTCTTCATTTACTTGCATATACAGATGGTCTTAGAAGGCTTGTCTTGGGGCTTCCAAAAGACGTAATATTTTATTTCTTAATAGTCATTCTTGCCTTCTTTCTTGCTGAAAAGTGATAGTTCACTTTGAAAGCAGAGATTTATACTGCAGACTCTTCATTTAAACCTTATGTAAAGAAATAAAACCTTTATGTCCACACATATTTGAGCTCCTACCTTCATGCATTTATAGCGTGTTACATTTCCCAGCTTTCCCATATTTAACGTTTTACAGCCTGTTCTCCAGATTCAGGTAGTAAAAGTCTCGAAGGCCAGAAAGCAGGCAGCAGCTCACCATTTAATTAGAAAAGAACCAACACAGAGATCTCCAAACTGCACAGTTGCACAGAGGTACCACTAGCAAGACCTCTCACTAGAATAAGAGCAATCTGACCTATGACTTCTACCAAAATATTTTAATTTAGAGAGTTTAAAATGCTTTAAGTGAATCCTTGCTGGGCCCTGTGTTGTCTCATCAGAATTTAGAAATAGCACCGGAGGGAAAAAAAGAACAAGAAAGGGAAAGAACTACACACTAAATAGAAAAAGGTCTGGATAAGGAGACATAACTATTCCTGCATTTCAAGAAGGCGTCGCTCCCACTCCATTCAGCCAGGCATCTCCCAGTCAAGACGTGTGACATTTTCTGCGGGTGGCAGCACAGTGGTGTTGGTATTTAGCTTGCATCTGACAACCCGTGCATTTGGATGAATCATGGAATCACAGAATATCCTGAGTTGGAAGGGATGCACAAGGATCATCAAGTCCAGCTCTTACTCCTGCATGGGATATCCCCAAGAGTCACACCCTGGGCCTGAGAGCACTGTCCAAACACTGCTTGAACTCTGTCAGGCTGGTGCTGTGACCACTTCCCTGGGGAGCTGTGCCAGTGCCCAGCCACCCTCGGGGTGAAACACTTTTCCTGATATCCAACCTAAACCTCCCTGACTCAGCCTCATGCCATTTCCTTGAGTCCTGTCCCTGGTCATGAGCAGAGATCAGTGTCTGCCCCTCCACTTCCCCTCATGAGGATGTTGAAGACCACAATGAGGTCTCCCCTCAGTCTCCTCTTCTCCAGACTCAACAAACCAAGTGACCTCAGCTGCTCCTCATGCAGCTTCTCACCCAGACCCTCCACCATCCTCATGGCTCTCCTTTAGATGGTCTTCAGCAGCTTAGTGTCTGTTACATATTGTGCTGCCCAAAACTCCACACAGGATTCAAGGTGGGGCCACACCAATGCAGAAATTGCTGATAAGAGGGAGTTATCAAAAAGAACTTATTAGCAATATTTCACAGCCTGTGGAGTCTGACCACACCCTTTATATCCTTCCCACTTTCACTCTCCATGTGCTTCACTCTTTTTTCCTTCACTTCACACTGTATTTCCTGAAACATGAAACAGAGTATAGGAAAATGTCACCAGCTGGGGATGTCAGGACAATTATATGATACCTTTCCCTTGCTCCAAGGGAGGACTCAATATCACTCTGCAATACACTTCAGGTGTTTGCCTAATCCAAAAGTGCCATCTGTCCCAAAACAACCTCCAGGGCTCCACGCAGTCACCTGAGGCTAAACCATGCTGGTACTTCCCTCACCTTATTGGATCCATGGCAGGAATATCCTCCAACATGTCCATACACAGCTCACCAAATGACTGCTTTGCAGGTTCCCCAAAGCTTCACAGGGCACACACTGGAAAAAAATTGGGAAAATAGGTGCCACAGCCTGGATCTTGTCCATGAGTTAATGGCTCAGAAAACAGGTAGGCAAGAGCTGACAGAAAAGTTTTGCCTGGCCCACAGCCTGCAGGCTACTCCTTAAGATACTTTGCTAAACTTTTCCTTTAGTTGTTCCTCGTAGACCACGCTTTCCAAACCTCTTGTACCTGTTGCTATCCTTAGAGTTCTCTGTCTTATTCTCCCCTTTCCCCTTTTTTTTTTTTTTTAATTCCCAAATTAGATCATTAAAACATGGCTGCAACACTGTCACTGATGACCATGGCAATGACTGCCCACAAGTTATTTTTTCAAATACTGTTGAGCCAGGGTTCCTCCTCTGCCACAACATGGCAATCCTGACTATGGCTCTGCCTCCAATCCGCTCTGATTCCCAGATCTTCCTCCGTGCTGCAGCTCACTGGAATATTATGCAGGTTTACATGTCGGGTTTAAGCATTACTTTTGCATTACACTACGTTTCTTACGTGAATTCCTCAAGCTCCTGCTGAAAGCCGAGCATAAAGCTGGGATGAAATTCCAAATAGTCAGGATTCCAGGTGTGACTAGTAGCAGTGGCTGCCTCCAAGCAGCAGCTCTGCTGTTCTTCACAGTGCACAGCACAGGCCAGAGGTTTTGCTGTCCCAAGGCTGTGAGAAAGGGAGAGAAGGGAATACCTCACTCCCTAACCCTTCATCCAAGGCTCCTTTGTAGTGGAAACCAGGGGATAGAGACCATTAGGGAAAAGGACCTGCTCCGTCCCCCAGGAAGTGGGGTGCTCCCTGGGCCCCCATTTTAGACATTAATGTCATCAGTATAATAAAAAGGTCAGGAGATAAAATACCAAAACCCACCAATATCTTGAAGTGTCACTGAAGCCTTTGTTCAGGTACCTCCTGGCCAGAACACCATTCCCTGCTTTCAGTGTCTGATAGAGAGAATGATACCTTATTTCCAAGCAGTTATTTTAGGGTAGAGGGATATATTCTGCATTGACTTATTCTGACATAAATCCTTGCCTCTGATTGCAATAAAAGCTCTTTGTGAAGACTTTCACCAAGCAAACTTCTGTCAGAAGTCCTTCAGAATTACAAGGCTCCTTTCCCATGACAAGAAGGATTGGAGGAGAGCAGAATTTCTTTTGCTGCAGGCAAACTGGCTTTGTGTGCTCCATGTAGTTTGGCTTTGGGTTTCTTCACGAAATTCAACAAAGTTAAATTTTCATGTAAATGCTTATAGGTCTGGAGGCAACAACTCACAGTGGCAGCCTGAGGCAGGTCAGCTATGGATCTGAGGGGCTGCAAGGAAAATGTTTCCTCCGATTGAAACCCACACTGACTCCTGTGTTGAGAGGCATTACAGAGACACAAGAGGCCATTGAATCGAGCAGAGATGCTGCCTGGGCAGTACAGGGAGGTTCTGGCAGGTCTCTCTAAGGTCAGGGAGCCAAGATGTGCTCCTCCCTCAGAAGAGAAGTGCAGCACACGTCCCTGCCCAGCAGGCTGTGACATGAAACCCTTATCTCTGAGAGCACAGATACTCCAGGGAGTCTGATGTGGAAAATCCCTCCACCAAACCAATCCCTGTGAGTTTCCAAGGGGTTCCAAACCGCGCTGCTCTGTCAGAAATGATGCTCAGTTATTGCTAAGGCTTTTCCAGAAGGATGCAGAGAGCCAGCTGTATGACTTTGGCAACATTCAGTGAACCACCACAAAAGGTTCCCTTTTTTAAACAGATTTAATTTACACGAATATTGTCACTGCTGCTCTCTTCCAAAAGCTCAGTTTGCAAGAGTGGCTCAATCTCAGCCTAAAAGAAGGAAAAAAGGAGCACATAAATGTGTATCATGTGATGAACTACCCCATCACATGAAACCTCCCTCCCTCCACATGACAAGCTGTCTGAGACATGCTGCTTTGTATACACAATAAAAACTGTGGGAAACCGGGACTCAGAGAAGCGCTTGTTTAGTTTACAAAGTTGGAAACTTTCTCTTTATTCAGCTGAGGTTTTATCCAGACTGTCCCCTCAGCTCCAGACAGAC
The DNA here is from genome assembly GCA_013400735.1 of Pomatostomus ruficeps. NCBI lineage: Eukaryota > Metazoa > Chordata > Aves > Passeriformes > Timaliidae > Pomatostomus > Pomatostomus ruficeps. The sequence goes on along the minus strand of VYZT01020424.1, from coordinate 117,743 downwards.
TCATACATACTCCCCTGTATAAATTTCTACAAGCTCCAATTACCACATGTAACTACGCATGTTGGAATAAGCAAAGCAAATTTTTCACAGAGTACAGCTACTGCGTGCTGAGTAAAAAAAAAGTAGATTCTTACAACCGAGAAATGCCAGATATGCAAAGCCAGAAAGGAAAATCATCTTCACAAGATATTAGTTCACGAACTTAGGTAAAAGAAAGAATAGAAAATTGTTGTCATGCATGACAACGGTGCTCAGCTGAGGGATACAGATAAGCAGCAGCGGCGGTTGCCGGGAAATTCTAATTAAAAGTCCATTTTGACCCCAAAAAATCAGATAAAAAAATATTACTTTCTAAGAGAAAACAAGCTTTCTCTTCTCCTGTAGCTCTTACCAGCAAGTATTGGATTTAGCAATAAAAATATATATGTTCTGACCCCACAGTATTAAGAATGTTACCAAAACACTTAAAATGTCATTTATAATATATTATAACCATGTAATATCTTATAATATCATATGACTGCCCTAAAACTTCCTGCCTATCCCATTATACATTCCAGGAATCCACAAAGTTACAACTTAAGGGTCGTGGTCCAAAACTTACCATCACTGATCTCTGAATCTGCTCGTAGCAGCTGCACTGACAAAACCAAACCCAGCATTGCCCCACGGTTCAAACGGACAGCTCAAGCCTCTCTCACTCAGTTTGTCCCTGAGGTCCCCATAAAACAGCAGCTATACGACTGAGAAGCTTGAAATTGATGCACAGAGACCACCAAAATCACTGCTTCCCACTGAAATCAATGTTTTCCTTTGATTTTCAAGAAAAGCAGGCCTTCCAACCACAGCCTTTACATTCATATGGAAAAACCTTTCAGAATTTCATTAGACAGAAAAAAGTATCAGCCCTTTAAAATCTTTTATGAAGTAATCCTTAGGAGGAGATAATTTACTCGAATTCTAAAATAATTGCTGTAAGAATCCATAAAATGAAAAAGCGAGCATCTGTTCTAAATAACTTTTTAGTTGTCATTTGGAATTGGAGAAGCAGAATATCTTTCCTTGTTCATTTTTATAGGTTGGTGCACAACTCGTGTGGAAAGGTTATCACATTCCATTAAATGCCACAGCAGTTTTTCATGCAGGAGTGTTACTCTTTTCTCCCTGATCGTGTCCTGTTTGAGGAGGGGAACGTGTTCTGCAGCCAAGTCTCCGTTATTTGCTTTGGACAGTCAGTTTTGCAGCTGAGCCCATAAGGTTTCTCCATATAATTATAAAGCGTGTCTGACTGTTTCAGTGGTGGGTGGACAATTACAGATGTCAAAACTTCTCTTCCAGATAGTAACAAAGCTGCACGGATAGCAAACCTGCTATATGAACCTCCAAATTAAATACCCAACATCATATCAATTCTTCACTTGAAGCACCCTGCTGGGCAGCACACATGGAAATTACCTTATTTGAAAGAAAGAGCTGTTCAGCGGGGTAAATATTAACACTATCTGGCATGAAAATCACGCTTTGGCATAACTTTTCGGTCAAGAGAGAATAAACAATGACAGAAGAAAACCTCACAGCTGAATACATTATGCTAGTTAAAGAAAGTAAAAGGTGAAAACTCCTTCCAAGACCTTTTGTTTTTCAGATGTGCTGTGAATTACCTGAAACAGATACTGTTTCTGCCATTTATTCAAATATTAAGTATAATTAAAAAAGCATCAACCTCACTCAAAGTATGGTTTTTACTTCAATCACCTCATATACCTACATTAACCTCAAATCCTATTTCCTACTTTCTATGGTTTTATTACAATACTACAGTCATTTACTTTCTGTCCATTTTTTCATAGTGAACTGATGATTGCTGCACAAAACATCTATTTCAAATATGCACCCACCAAATTGAAGACTCCCAACACACTAAAATGCTCATGAGGTCGCTTGCCTGATGTCCTCCCCACTAACTTGCAGTGAGCTCTTCCAAAATTTAATCTATTAGAGCAATAATAGTTCTGTAAACAAAAAGCATTTTATGATTGTTTCTGTCTGTATCAAGATGTGTTTGGCACTGCAGTCTGCAAAAGAGAATTTCCTGTTTACAAGCTTGTATTCCGTCCTGAATTTGAATACTTGAACAAAACCCTTCCACACGACTCCTCACCTTATTTCAAATGAGAAAGTATTTTGATGAGCATTTTTGCTTTAAGTTAACCTTAATTATTGCAACAATTTGACCTCTTCTTTTCTTAAAAAAATGAGAAACAAAAGAAAAAGTATTGACAAATGAATAACAAAATATGGATATTACAACATAATGTATGAATGTAAACAACTTTATAGATCTGAGAAGTCCTGTTTGGTTCAATGAGGCAACCATGTAGCTGGCCGTGTGTAAATGCAGCCAAAGCCTTTGTTTGTCAGGTTTTTCTCAACAGCTGTTAAGCATCATTCGCATAAGTCTGACTTATTGTTACATTTATAATAATCCATACATTATTTTAGACCAAAAACTCGTGGAATTAGGCAGAGACATTAATTTACCTTATTTTCCCATTTCGAGATATCAAATAAACAAGTCTTTTTTTTCCTTACTTTTTATTTCCCAAACCCTCATGGAAGAACATGCGTTAGTTATGTTCTCACTACACAATCATGTAAGTTCATATTTAAAATGTGTCACATTCATGAGCCTGAGTATTTACACTGTGAAGGAAAGGTGCCAAAGTCACCAGGACAGAAATGAAGGTGAAATAAATAAATACACGATGAGGAGGATGATTGTGTCACCCACATCCCATTTAAACACTGAGCTGGAGCTGTTCCTGAGAGCCATGGCAGAACTTGGCCCCACATCATCAATGTCCAGGCTGCTGGGGTAAGGTTGCCCAAATTCCCAGCTTATTTGCCTGAAACTTTGCTGTCTTCAACTTCATTATTTCCAGCTTACAGCCGGATGAAGGATTTATCATCAGGTTTAAAAGAACACTTGGATGTAAACCAGCCCCAAGGCAACCACGCAACCCTTGGTCCCTGGTAACCCTTTTCAGCATCATGCTGGAATCTAAAAGTGCTGCGTGCATGATTCAGGTCCAAAGTCAGCATATTCAGAGAAACGTTGTGTTTACTTACATGCACATCAAATCACCCGAAATAGCTACCAGGTACAAAGCCTGTTATTTTGCCAGTTACGAATTTCTAGTCTTGGAAACCTGTTTCATAAAACTATTAAAAATTACAGTGACATTTGCCAAATGGTGGTGAGATGACCTCTGTTTAATATTCATATTCTAAAGACGAGAAACGCCTCAGATGTGTTGCAGAAAACAGCCACTGAAGTAAAGGTTTGATTGAGCCATTTTCTGTAAGAAAGGGGTTTTGGACAGACTTTCAACAGTGCTTCTTATAAAGATCCTTTACTCAGAAAAGCAAACTATTTTTGTCTGTGCAAAATAAGAAACCTGCTGAGGTGAGGCTGCGTAAGGAGCAGTAAAGCCAATAACAGAAGGGCAGAACCAGTCAGATCTATCAGGACCTGGCTGACTTTTCTTGCTCCTTCACTTCCATGGCTGAACCTCAGGTTTGCTGTCCCCCTGCCTACAAAATACTCAGTCACAAGACAGATGTTGCCAGGAGGTTTGAACTTGCTCCACAGGATCCATAACTCCACTAAGAAAGATTTGAAAATTGAAATCTGATGAAAAACCGTGTAACAACACAGCTCCAGGCAGGAACAATTGCTCAATACTTAGGAGTATAATCCCTAATAATTTAAATTAATTATTCAGCAATAATGGATCTCCATTAGATCATCCACATCTCATCCCTACGTACCCTTCCATGGGGTGTGCTGGGAGTAATCTGCTGTGGGAAGCACAGTTTAAATACCATATGGAGGAAAGCAGAGCCACAGCCTGGGAATGGTAGGCAGAGAAAGCCAAATTAATATCTTTTAAAATGCACACATGTTTGGCAATCAGATTGCACATTAGCATTTTCAGGTGCAACTTCTTTTGCTTTGCAAATACCTTGGTTACTAAAGTAAAACCTCATGAGCATCTCAGCTCAGGAAGCAGGGCTGTGAGAACCCATCCTCCTGACTGAGCTAATCCTCTGGTAAAATCTCAGAGGCACAGAGGACACAGCAAAAAGGGGAACCTTTGGCTGTTGCTCTCTGCCACTTTAATTGCACCAGCACAAATTGAGGATCTCCACCAGTTCTCTGCTGTCTCTTGCACGGCTACAGACCGTCAACAGCTGATATCAGCCACTGTCTTTACGAAGCCAAGCAGGTCAAAGCCTAGCTTGCAAGAAATCAATCAGGATTTAGAAAATAGAAATGAAACTGTCACTCCTCAAAGGGTTGATCTAATAGATAGACTTCATTTGTAAATATATAAAGCCGTGTATCTTGTCAAGAGGATAAAGCTCCTTGGTGTAACAACTGCTTGGCTTTGAGTTGTGAAGCTGTGCTTTGATGCAAGAATGCAATTGTCAGGCACTTACCATGTGGGAGACCCAAGTAGTCTTCTTTTACATCTGCCACCGCCCATGAGAATGATCCAACCACCAGCCTGCAGAAAGGACATTCCTCAGCCTTTTAGTTGAATTACTGCTGTGTTTTCCTGTAAGTCTCACTGATACAGAAAAAAAAGCATGCAAGAGATTACATTTCTAAAGTCCGGCAGTTATGTCACTTACTGAAAAAGGGACAGCCTCAGTTCTAGTTCCAAGGCTGTGCCTGCAATCCCCATCATTGTATAAAACATAGGAATACTACCTCACACCTTCCATCCCTTGTTCTTTAAAAGAAAGCAATGATTTCTGTTCATTTCTTTGCAAGAAAAGGTATTTTCACAAATACTCAGTGGATATGCAACCACACAAGTCCCCTTCCTCCTGAGCAAGGTGCCTACATCTCACAGGGTGATTGGAACTGGACACAATCTTCTGAATTTTTGTCTTCTGCACCTTTTATTAACTATCTCCAGGCATCTCCTCACTCAGCACATCCTCCTTCTGAGACCCCCTCACTGCATACATCCCAAGGACACCAAGGCACTCAACATTTGGATTCTGGATGCAAATTTGCAACCAGATGCTCAAAGGTTACAATTCTCACCTCTAGAGCAGATCTCTGCCACTTTCTGCACCCTCCAGAAAATAAAACCAACGTGCACATTTTTAGCAGCCAGGCTCTGGAAGCCTGCTTTCCTCTAGATTTGCATCTTCTGTCTTTTTCTCCTGTCTCTTCTTCCCTACAGCTTCCCTCTTCTTCCAGTCAGTCCTCCCAGAATTTTATCAGATGGGCAAGCAGCAGTTGCTCATCATTGTAGCTGTGATGACGAGCCAGGATATCTTATGACTGCTCCCACCATGAGAAGCCAGGATTTCCTGCCTTCTCTTGGTGGAAGAATTAATTTGGAGTCCACATCCTCACCAGATACTGTTCTTTCCACCGTGCATCCAGCAATTTAAACTTCTAAACCATGAACTCTTGCCAAATGTAACTGAATTCACCAGGAGATTCCCAAGTTCTTGCACAATAACACACAAATGTATACATGGACAAAAATTTTGGCTTCTAGAGAATCAGGTGTAATATTAATGAGGAGATCACATTGGGGTGGAGAAAGAGAGGAATATGAATCAAGCAAATAGCTGGACATTTCCAAAGGTGAGATTCACCCAGCATTTACACTGCATCCCTTCTGAGCACGTGCTCCAGAAACCACCAATTCAACAGCCAGGTCTCCACAGACAGACTGAGCAAACAGGGCCAAGGCCTGACACGTTGTCCAGGATGCTCAGACCCCAGCAGTGACTCCCTTGGGGCTGAACACCCTGCAGGACAATGCTGCAAGGACAGGTGTGCCCCTGGAAAAGGAACATTTTCCCAGGGGCACTTTGGATGCAATCTTCGGTGAGGCGGACTTTGCTGACCTGGTGCAAGCTGGGCTGGGCCAGTTGGCTTTGGGAGCAGAAAACAAATCCTGCAGAAGTAGCCAGAGAAAGCGGGACGACATCATGTGTTAATGTTGGCCCAGCTCATTGCTCACAGAGCAGGGATGGATCAGTCAGGGGAGTGTAGCTCTGTCCACCACTGGAGCCCTTTGGCTCTTCCCAAGCAAGCAGCTCTGAGCTTGCATTGCTGGGAGGACAGACAGCATCCACGGTTCCAGGAACTCGGTGTTCCCAGATCCTGAGCTGACGTGCTCATGGTAAAATGTGCATTCAAAATATTGCTCTTAGACAATGACCTAATGTTTTTCCATAATACAGGGACTGCTAAATCTTCTTTTAGTTTCTTTTTCAGTCCTTCTGTGAAAAACTGAGATTCAAAAACTTGCAGACAACATTAACAGGGCCCCATAAACAGCATTTTCAGCTGCTCGTAGGAGTTAAATCAGTGCTCAGTGACTTCAGTCACGAACTGGAAGACAGGAGTAGTAACAGGAGTTACTGAGAGATTCTTAGCCCTGGACTTGAACCTTTTTGTCCCCACATTTTACAGGCTGCACTATTGGCAAAATATAGATACAGAAACACACATGCACCCCAAAAATTTCCATAAATATCAATACCCATATGTAGACACCTATTAATACCTTTACACAATAGGTGTACTTATATTGACCAAATTTCTTAAACATATGCTGAGTATAAATATCTAATTACATATGTGAATATTTCTTTGAGTTTGTTTAGACATGTGCTCATATGCATATACACAATACAGCTAAAACACATTAAATACTGGCTGGGCAGCAGTTCATGACATACATCCTGAAATATTTTGGCAAAGGTGCTCTTAAGGATGGAACTGGAAGAGTGATCTAGAAAAGTGCCCACAAGCACTGGCCTGATCTCGTGTTTCCCTGTGCTAGCCTGTATCACACACACACACACTCTCACAAAAGCCAGTATGAGCTTTGATAGAGAAGCAGCCCTTTATAAGCATTTTAGCAAAAACAGAGCAGGTTTGGGGTCATTTTTGTGAGTGACAGAATAACAACTCTAGTTAACACGAAGAATTCTATTCTAATTCTTTCTGGATTTTTCTAAAGAAAAACTTTCACAGACTAAAAAGTAGAACGTAGAGTCAGGTAATCACCTTCTCCAGCCCTCAGTCACATATTCAGAAATGAAAAGAATTGAAAAGAATGCACCTTATTTCAAGACTTTCCTGCTTCGTTTGACAGTATCCATTTTTTAAGGCTGATCTTTTCTTTAGACTTCAAGCTCCTATTCCTAACATACTTCATATTTTATACAGAGGAATTCAGGAGCATATTGCTCTTCTGGAAGTTTCTATCTCTTAATACTACCTACCCTGGTACCAGGTTAGCATTGGAAATACTTCCCTCTCCTTTCATCACACACAGTTTTGTACCCTGTAGCACTCTTGCTAGAAGGACACTGAAACCAATTCCCTTCCTTTCAGGTGAAAGTCTAGCTTAAAAATTTGGGTCCGCTGCTATAAGGTCTGTTCTCCTCTCCTCATACACCTGGGACTCCAACTGTCAAACTCATAGTGCTGGAATTAAAAGCCTTAACATTAATGTCAGTGATAGCATTAACCATTAATGTTAAGATTCATTAACCATTAATGTTAATATTAATACCTCTGGCTTCATTCCTACTGAGCCCACCACGCTGCTATTTTATGAGCAAGATTTTTAATTCTCAGTTCTATACAGTTCTACTGACTATCAGCCACATTTCCAAATATCCTAATTAATTCTTAATTATTATTGACTGACAGCAGCAGAGAAGCTTTCCTACAACTCCTTTCCCACAGAATGCAGCCCAGACATTTTATCAATAAATTCTTCAGTCACTGCTGACAATTTCTGTAAGACAGATAAAACCTTCTGTTTTCTTGAAGTTTGCGTTTACTGCCTTTTGAAATATGCCCATTCTGCTCCTTTTGAGTCCCTACAACAAGGCAATAAGCTAAATAGCAAAGTTCCTCAGGAAATTAGGCGGTTGAAAAGCATAGCAGTGTGCTCATGCATGTGCAACATATGGGCGAAAAAAATGCTGTTATATTTCCCTTGAAAAATAAATAAATAAAGGACATAGAACCTCCCAACCATTTTGAAATAACCCTGATGATAGCCAAGTTTACGGAATTTTGTTTTCTGACAAGCAGAGCACTTTTATTTGAGACTTTAATCAGAAATTTGTAAAGCTGGGGCGAAAGCAGCTGGGCATTTCAGAAAGGGAAGGAGAAGGCTCATAAATTAACCAGTTGGCACAGTCCTAACTATAGTATCACGAACAGTGCTGTTATAATATTATTGCTGTAGGTTAATGTGATCCTTTATACAGCCTTTTTTTCCCCCACAGTAGCCCATTTGCAAGGAGTAAAATGGTTTCATTTGAATTGCAAATCCCAACACACATATAGTTTGATTCTTTTGGAGCAGGATGAGTGACAGTGGTGTATTAGAGTTAACAAACCTTACCCACTTTTAAATACATTTCTGGTATTGAAAGCTAACAGAGCTGAAATCTGAATGGGTAAAGGCTCTGCTCTGGCATTCATTCCTTTATTGGAGCCTTGAAAGGACCGTATGGAGGGAACCTGATAGAAGTTTCGTGTTGCTGCTAAATAGAACTCAGTCCAAGGTAGAAAAATAAAAGGTTAGGTCTGTCCTCTTTTATAACATTTCATTCCTGGGGGCCACTGCTTTCAAAACTGAAACTGGGGGCTGTGCAGCCTCTGATTCAACCGGTCCCTCAGCTTAATGGACTACAGGCCTTGCAAAATTGCTGAATCCAATCTTTTGAACGATTCAGTGCTTCCTGTACAGAAACCCATTAGCGTGTGTGGCAGCAACAGAAGACTAAAAAAAAAAAAGGAAACTTCAGGAAAATGTGCAGTGGGAAGTAGATAATCATCTCCTCCCAACAGTCCTGCACACTTGGAAAGTTCTTTTTAGGTCTAGTATGGAAGTTTAACCTGCACATTGCCAATAGTAAAAATTAAAGGCATACCATGGACATGCAGGCACTGAGCAGCCAAACAACACAAAACTGACAGAGCAACATCAGACTGAATTAATTTGCTGATCTTAACTTGTTTTTAAAGAAACTTCTGGACTCCAAAGGGATATACAAGCATATTTTTATAGGAGGGAGAAACCAAATTTATAACAGGAGAAATAGGACCCAGCCAAAGCTGTGCTCAGGTGCTCTCTATCAGAAATACCTGTCCAAGCAGGAATTACAGGCAGAATTGTTGAGTACCACCCTCAGTGTGCTTCCAAAATTTAAGGAAAAAATTAGCAGTAAGACGATTGTACAAATAATACAAATATTCTTCTTGTAAGCAAGTCACCCATGTGTCTAAAGCACAGAGAAGCAGAGCTCTGCACACCACGGGCACAGACTCCACCGCAATGTGTCCCAACAAAGACGTTCCATGTTTCCATAGTTAATCTTCCATTCAGCCCCCGTGCTCTGATGTGCTCTGAAAGCAGAAGGAATCGACTCATCCGCCCTCCAGGCTGCAGCAGCAGCTGTGACACCACAGAGCGGGACAAAGGGACGGCTCTGTGGCCAGGGGATGGCAGAGGCCTGCCTCCATGTGGGGCTGATAACTCATTCTGCCACTTAGAGCTCCAGTGCCCAACAAACAACAGATCTGCACTCAAACATGGAAGTTATTCGAGTGAGAGACCTATAAAAAGAACAAACGGCATACAGGAGCAGACAGGAATTTAAATATGCCTCAACATCAGCTCAGCTGAACAGTGTCTGATCCCATGGTGTTCTGACACTCATTCCAATAGGTTTCAAAGTCTTAATCATAAACAAACAAATCTTTTCTACTCTTTCCTATTTCTGTAAGACTGACACCTGTAAAATTCTTTGAATTTAACCCCTCACCATCCACATGATCTTAAATGCTGGCTGCAGACGTAGAAATGAACATTTCTGAAACTAACATTTCTAATGCTCTGGTCCCCTGCCAAAATAAGCTAGAAGTCACCCCTAATAACATAAATATATTATCACCTGGGTCATCTTGCATTTATTCTACCAGTTACTGTAATAACCATTAACTTGAAGACCAAGAAAGCGTCAATTTTTGATGCTTCAGGAATAAATTTCCAACATAAGCGGAAGGCATATCCTCAGTCACAGGTGGCCATTCATGCTCCCTTTACTGATGGCTTTCTAGCCTGAATTAGAGCAGTGGCTTTGCTTCTTTCATCAACTTAGAAGCAGACAGAAAGCCAAGAAAAATGCACCTAGGTTGCTACTGCAAATGCTGCATAGACAATAGCTTTTTCATACATCACTTCTTTTAAGGCTTGTCTTCATTTTTGTATTTCAGGGCTTTCCAAGAGATGAATGACAGATGCAGCAAGTAGTTTTAGCTGCCAAAACAAACTCTGGTCACTTCACTCACTGTCCAAAGCCTTTGACTGAACAGATTCAGGATGTGAAGGACGCGAGGAGAAATTCCACGCTACCTAATGTATTGTGGGGTTTGCAATATCTGAAAAATGACAGTCTGAATGTGAAAATCACTTTTAAAACAACTGATCTTAAATCTCTCTCTTTGGCAGCACAGATTGTAGAAGTTAGAGACAGAAAAGACCTTACGAGAAATCCACGTTTGCTCATGAAGATCATTCCTTCCAACACACCTACCCCTAATATACTGTTGTTTCAAATCCATGTTTATGGAAAATTTGGATGATCCTCATAGAAAGACCTATAACCAATACATTGGATCACACTTTTCCTCCCAGTCTCCCTGAGCTTTCCCAGTTTCGTTATTCAATTCTTTTTATAAATATCCCAAATACAATTGCTTTTGTTTTACTAGTTACTATTTAAGGTTGAACATAAATGGAATCAGTTAAACAAACCAGCTTTATGGGACCACCTGTACAAAGCTAGTAGGTTTTAATTTATACATTTAGAAAAAATAAATATTCATTTTGCATCAGAGGTGACTGTGTATGGGGTTGGAATTTGATGGTCAAATTCAAGGACTGAGAAAATGAGTGAAAGTAGCTGACAATAGAAAAATAAAGCAAAATAACCAGCTCATTACTCACCTCTGTCTTATTACCTGCCACCAAAATGGCAGTGAAATCTGAAAATCTCAGGTTTTGAAGGCATGTTGTAAACATTGCTTCCATCATTCGAGACAGAACCCTGGAAGCTTTTTTTTCTGTGATGTTTTATAACCTAAGGAAAAAATATTGAGGGAAATCAGAGATAGTTAACAAGACTGCTTCAAAGTATTGAACAGCAGGCCTCTCATTTTGTCTCCCCTCTAATTCCTAGGCTGACAAGGGAATCTGGTGAATTAATGTTGGAGATTTGAACAATAAACACTCTGGGCCTTTTCTATTGCTTCAGTGATGCAAAGCCTAATTAGATGGTTAACTAGGCATATGGCTACTTTGCATCATTGTAGGAGCAGAAAGCATGTGATGTGCACACTGCTTCCAGAAATTTAAAAGCACTGTAATTGTTGGAACTTAATCTTCCTAGATGCCAATAACAAATGGTTGGGGTTGTCGAAACATGGAGCACGTTACAGGTTTTCCTTTATTTCTTGTAAATATCAACAGTACGAGCAGAAAACTGAATACACACGGTGATCATTTTTTTATTGCAGGCTTATAAATAAGTCAGACTCGATATACTGAGAAATATACTGAGTGAAAACCAACTATATTAGATCAGTAGTTGGCTTAACTAAGTTAACTGTCACATTTTGAAAGCAAATTCCAACTTTAAACATCGGTGGCAACCATTGTAAATAATGCTGCTATCTCATAAGACTGAAAGCTTGAGAAGAACATTTTTGAGTTGAACAATGCTCATCTGTAAACAATGTTTGCTTTCCAATACTGAAATTTCCATAAACTAATCACCAAGAGAGTAACAAACCAGAGCGGTGCTTTAAGAACATACGGCTGTTCCTTTTTATCATTGAAGCTGTAATCTAAAGGATCACAATCTTCTCTAAGGCCTTCATTATTTAAATTTATTCACCAAACAGGTTTTACGGAAGTTACTTGGTTTACTGGCAATTTACAATCAAATCTTAGCAAATGTTAAATATACAGAACCCAAGCTCTTTTGGAATGCTGAATTTGTATGCTTTGCTTCTGCTTTTTCTCTCTGAAGAAAGATTATATTCAAAATTGCATTTCCCACGCCAATTCCCTTGACTACAAACCTGAAATCCACATTTCTTGCTAATTTGTGCAGCTTCTTTTCAACCAGCCTTATCAGTGACTATTCCAGCACTCACGTTTGTTTGCTAAGACAGTCACAGGAATCAAACCGAAGGAGAATACAAAGAAGGACGCTAGAATTTGAATGCCTATGTATCAGGAGTTCTCCTGTCACAAGGAGTATTTTTAACTATTTGGAAACCACAGGTCTACCCAGAGAGATGGAAAGACACACGAACACATCCAGCTGTTGGCTCATGAGGAAGGGCCTGGATTCCACATTTTTAACAAGGATTCTAAAATTCCATCCAACTTATGAACCTTTCTTATAAACTTTTACTATTTTAATAAGGAAAATCAGGCTGGTGTCATTTAGCTACCTGCATGAGCGCTTCCAGTGGAATTTTCTGTTTGCATAAGAATGTAATGAGGATTACACAGGCCTCACACAGTGCTTGTTTCTGCCAAGTCAGTGTGATTACACAACTTGAACCATCCATGATCTCACTCATCAGACAAGGAAGAGGCTGCCTGTGAAGTCCCCTGCAGTATTCCAGAGTCATAGCTACATATTTTGTGCAGTTTGCTATATTCCACTTCCCTTGGCACAAAATCGTTTTTCAGACCTGATGCATATTCCAAAGCAGAGCAGAAGAATCAACTACATACAGTGGCCCAAGTTTTTTCATCCCAAATGGATTTCATTCCTCTCATTTTTCCTAAATCTGAGTTATTTTTATAAGGCACGGAATACTTTTTTCTCTGCTGTCAGTAATGTCATTTGAAAGCTAAAATAACCTACATTGTCTTCCTTCACCAAGATTTATAAACTTGGGACATCCTCAAGTACTGCTGTAAAAAAATACATCCAACTCAACTGTTTGGGTTGCTTGGTCCTTATATTATTAATCAAATTACTGAGTCTCTCAACTTCCCTTCACTTCCATTGTACTAATGAGCCCACTGCAAAAGATAAACCAGATTATTACCACGGCCACCAACTTTCTGCATTCTGCAGCTGTCATTCTTACAGCATGGCAGGCATTGCAGAAGTCTTTGTGATCTCAGGAGGGCTGGGCTAACTATTCTAAGGGGAAAAAAAAAAAGTGTCCAAAGGTAAAATAAAGGAGATTTCAAATTATTTCTTTTAAATCCTTGAAATTAAATCAGTCAATATCAAGAGACAGTCAATGATGGTATGCATAATAATGGTAATGGGCTTTCTCTGGCTTATCAATTTATCAGTTAATTCCAGGGAATTCAACTCTCTAACACGAGGATATTAGCATGTAACACAGCCCAATAGGAGAAGATTCCTAGAATAAATACTTGGTGTTAAAATCCCATGTATCAAAAAGGAGTCCATAAGATCTTTTGGGCAAGGATTACAAACAAGGCACCTTACAGATTTCAGCGTGATTTCTGTACCTATTTGCTTTCAGTGACACCAGAACAAGAAAGGAAAACAATCATACGAGCAGCATCCCTCTGCAGACACCACAGAGTTTGCAGCTCCTTTCAATGTCACTGCACAACGCAACCACCGATGTAAAAACATTCTCTTTTCTTTCAAAATTACACAATGAATAATTGGCCTCGGCCAGCTCTTGTCTTCATTACAAAGTGGCTGCTGCCACTTCCTCTCAGTGGGAAGTGATCCATGTGAGATGAAGGCTGCAATTCACATTTTTAAAATAACATCTCTCCTCTTTAATGTGAAGCGATCCTCAATCATTTCACGCAGATGAAAGAGGAAGCTGAAACCTATCCCAGCTTTTTATTCACTCCTCTATAATTAACATTTACCTATCCCCAGCTGACGCGTCTTCCATGTAAAATTCAGAACAGTCTGACAGGAATGAACAAGCTAACCTTAGAAAAGAGCCATATATAAGAGAAGAGGTGCTAGCTTCCTCCCTGGCAAAGCAGAATCTGCAGTACAGAATAAGGAAAATTTTATTTCGGTGGAAATTAAAAGGAATAAGTCTTACGTGGGAAAAGAGAGGATTTGTTCCTAAATTTAAAGAGCGCAGCGTGAACGGCATAAGGCCACCCTGCACTGACAAATAACAAAAACCTCAAGAATGTAGGTGTTTAGTAAGAAATAGCCAGTTCTAAATATCTTAGAAAGAAAAGTGCCAACCTGAGGCAGGATTTGGATTCAGGAAAAGGACGTTCTAAGCGTCAGTGCAGTAACACACCCAGACAGAGAGGCAGAAGTTCACTCCTGCAGCAGAAAAGAGCAGGGAAAGGTTAAGAGGAGAACAAAACCAAGAGCCACAGGAGCAATTCTCCAAGGAACAGCACAGCCAAACATTCACAGGAGCCATAAGCAGTAACTCTCCCCATGCCACAGAAAGCACAGCTTGGGCAAACAAGCACAGACCCAGCCACAACACTCTCTGGAGTTGAGAGGAACTTCACAAATATGATCTGAACCACAATAACGGCCTCAGAGCTGAAAAACTATGAATTAAAAACCCAAATTCCTTCATTTCCACCTTTCCAAAAGGAAATATTCATTTCTATCCAACACTTTCTTCAAAAATGTGGCCAAGAACACATTTTACGTAGGAAACTCTCCAAACCAGAACAATCATCTTAAAACAACTATTTATTTCATTTAAAACCACATATCATTTTTCTCTTTCACAGGAAAAAAAATTGAGATTATTTTCCCTGTTTTTTTTTTCATGTAGTCATAAAATTAGGGGAAACAAAAAAAAATTCCTTACATTACTAACAACCTCCTGATAAATGGCATCACCATCTCCTTCCAGACATGCACTAGCCTTTTGCATTTCCAACTGGACAATTTGGTCCTGGAAATACCTACTGCAATAGTGGACTTAATGTCTTTAAATACTGAAGCAATGGAAGAGCAAAACTTGAAGTGGGCAATGGGCATGGCAGCGGGATCTGGATTGCCTCCCGTATCCACTCTGAAGTTCAGCCTCACTTTTCTCCATTGCAGCTCATCCGAGACCTGCAGAGAACTAACTTTTGACAGGTGGTGGCAGAAGGCAAAATTCTATGTTTAGGACACTGGAAAAATTATAAAAAAATATATGTTCTCATATTTAAAACCTCTAACTTCAGGGTATTACCGTGTGCCAAAAACGATAATACAAAGCTTTAAACAAGCAGGGCATGAAAAAATGCTTTCTGTTTGCCAATGCTATCTCACTTTATCCCTTACTTAACATGTGACAGCACAAGAAAAATAAAAACTGTTTGAAACCATGGATGAATCTCACAGGTTCAACTATACCTAATATATGTACGCACGTACCTAATCACCCATATCCTTACTCAGAAAACATTCTTCGTATTTTTCCCTTTTTTAACAAATTTAAGTTTTCCTAGATTTACGCACGTGGTACTATCGTGCTCTCCTCAGATCCTTGGGTCGACTGAACTGCTCAAAAACCTCCTAGAAAAATATTTGCAAGGATTGAGAAATAACCTCAGGAAGTTGGACTGACACTCTTGGAATGCAAAGATCAAGGGTTTCTTTGCACTATTTTTATTATAAACAAAGAGCCCACTACAATTGCAGTGGCATCACTGGGGGAGGTAGAGGGAGGAGATGAGGAACAGTAGGAAAGCTGGAAAAAAATACAGATAATTATTTGAAAGTCCTGAGTATATTTCTCCTATACTCCTCACATCATTATGGCAATGAATATACCCCAGGCCTCTTCACCAAGAGCTTCATTTCTGTCTGAATTAAGTAATAACATTACAAATTTTGGAGGCTGTTTAAAACATCTCTATGTGAAGTCAGATGTGAATCGCTAAACATTTCCCAGTTAAAAAAAAAATAACAATCAAATGCCAAAATACAAAGACAAACAAAAGTAAGAGGAAGAAATAAAATGAGCTCAGTGTTCTGACCATGTAAATCATCAGGGATTGTTTCATCTTACACACGAAATGCCCCAGCCATTGCTAGCATGTAGAGATGAGACATTTCCACCTCCACACGACAGCTCACGCAAACTGTTTCTTGTTTATGGCCCTATTAGGAGTTCACAGCAGTCACTGAGATCACTTCACTTGATTTGATTCCTTCCCCGCTCTCTGTGGGTCACTTACCAAGCCCTGTACAGGGTTATCCATGTCCCTTGGGGAGACCCAAAGCCAGCATTTGTGCTGACAAAAGCTGCGAGCAGACAATGATCCGCGGAGCCCTGGCTGCTGCAGTGCCCGTTCCTCCACCAGAACCCAGGCCACCTCCTGAGGCAAAGGGCTCCAACAATTCTCCACGCTGCTCCCATGGTTCTGCTCTCCCCACCTCTCTCAAGCTACCAAAGAAAAAACTGGCTACAGTGGCAACCAAAATGACAACAGGGACAGCTGTAAGGTTGATGTCTGTGGTTGTCGTGATGCCTTGGAGAGGCTACCTAGAACAGAGGCCAGACAAGATTAAGAGAATAAAATGGGGATTTATTGAAGGGCCTTCAGTAGGTACAGCTCAGGCAGTCAAAAGCCGTTTCTGGGAGAGGCTACACCCAAGGTGGATGACCGGTCACGAGTTTTCTACACTTTTGTCAGTTTTTATCAATTTACATATCAGGGTTAATCCTCCAATTACAGCTTCAGGTAATGATGTCATTTACCCCAAGTCCGTCCCCCCTTTTAGAGGCTCAGTTTCCCTATTTCAGGGCCTGGAACAACAAGGCGTCCTTGAGTCCAAGCCTGGAGAGGATTTGTTCTGTCTGACCAGAATGTGAGAACAGGAGTTCACACACTGTGTGGAGTTTTAGAGTTACACACCATAGCAGTACAGGATCTGACAAATACAAAAGCTAAATCTTAAGGCATCAGTTGAATATCCCAGGTTTCCCAGTACAGCCCTTCTGTTGCAAATAAAAATGGCAGAGCCTGAAGTACATCTGGTTAAAACCAAAATAACATTCCCAGCAATTATTTGAAGCCCCTCTTTCCTCATGGGCATGAACGTGCAAAAACTGTATATGACTGATGGTGATGAGCCACTGCTTTTGCTGCTATTGCTGTATTCTCTTATTGATCAATCAAGACCTAAAGAGGATCCCAGTGTATTTCACAAAGCAGTTTCTTCCACAATATAATTATTTTAAAAATAGCTCAGCTCCATCCAGAGCTCCATCCCGATAACGTTCTCTGCTAGCTGAAAAATCAAATTTTCACATTATTTCCATAAATGACTTCCAGTTAATTACTGCCAGCCTACCAGCCTACTGTCCAACCATACACTTACTTGTACAGGGTAAAATCTAAGTGATACATGAATTTCTGCTCCAAAACCTGATGTAGCAGAAAAAGCCTAAAAA